>JAQIWH010007303.1:0-11630 GCA_034695005.1 Cryptops parisi
GACAAAAACTAACCGGCATCACATGTTATACAGTGTAGTGAATAATTTATACATTGGTGTGTTGAACAGGTGCAATTCCCAACAATATGAAGTAGGAGGGGCGGGGGGCACATTATGTCGCAGAATTGGGAAGAAGGATGACTCAGGCGTAGGGTCATTTTAATCTTTTCCGCCCACGCATTAGGCTGCTTAGAAGCTTCGTGGGGAGCAGCACAATTAACCTGCATGTAAAGTGTGGGGCTTAAAAAAATAACGGATTTTTGAGGGGGTTTGGTCTTAATAGTAGAGAGCAAATCTTTTTTCTATCGTCGTCATCTTAACCCACCCCTTTCATTTTGCACTCAGTGTGGGGCTGTGAACCGTGTGACCTTTGAACTAGTTTTCGAAATGCAAATGTTGGGAATTTGACAGGGGTGACATTTTTTTTTTCTGTCAATGGGTTTTAGTGTTCCGCTGTCGCCAAACGGGTTTTAAGGGTTCTTTTAAAAATTGTTTTGGTTGTTTTTGCTTATATCAGATAGCGAATTTTTCAATTGAAATTGTTCGGACAAAAACAAATGGGTTTTAATCATCACCACGTGCGGTTGTTGGTTAATTTTCACTCATATTGCTAATAATATGAACGCACCAAGAAGGTTCGTTTATAACATACTTGTAGTGTCGTGCTGCTAAACTTATTAATGAATTGGAACGATATTAATTACTACTGACTAGTAATATATATTGTATTATTAAAATTTTACTTAAAGAGTATTACTGAAATTAGAATGAAACCTATTAGTAGCTATAAACTTATTAAATGTACATATAGTGAGTATTCAGCGTGCATTATAGTTACGTATAGAATAATTTTATGTATGCATATAAAGTATGTTATATGTGTATGTATATTCACCGTACATGTAGTTGGATACGTACGTTTATCATACACATAATACGATCACACTCACTGTTTACATTCTGTATCAGTTTAGCTTGAAATCATATTAGCTATGAGTTTCAGTGCATATTGAGGAACATTCCGTATTCGGAGTTACACCAATACAAAATACAGTATACTGTACATAATTTGTAAAATGTCGAATTGGTTAGGACATCGTTACCAATCAACTGAATATACTCAGGTTGATAGACGATTTTATTATTTAATTTTCTTATTCGATTTCGAAGCTGGTGTTATAAGATTTCTTAAAAGGAAGTTCCACAGATTTTTTAAGTTATTCTCGACTTCCATAAAAAGATATATACATATATATATATATTTTTTATAGTAAAAAAAAAAATTGGGAAACGAAATGGAGGAAAAGAGAGTGAAAGTCGAGTTCGAAAGTGAAGTTTATAATAAATTGCTCCATAAAACGCAGCATGGGGGTCCGTCGTACAGGGGGGCGTTTCCATCAGTTTCGTTCTTCAAACCACGATTTGAATAAAAAATTTATCTTGCACCGTCCAATTTATTTTTATTTCCGCTTCGTTTCACTCTTTCATTAGTTCCGCCCGAAGCATTCCATCGATAGAAAAAGTTGGCCTCGAAATTGATTTCGCCCGCTACATTTCCTCGTCAATTTTTTGCTTTTTATTTCAAAACTTTTTCCTTTTTTTTTGCACCCCCTCCCACCCTATTTATTATTATTATATTTTTTCTTATTTCAAACAATATTATATAAATATATCTCTATTTTTTATTATTATTGTTATTATTATTATCCTTCTCGTCGTTTGGATCTTTTTTTTATTTATTTATTTTATCGATTTTAATTTCACTGAAGCTTTACTCTCTCCCTTGTCGTTTGTATTGGTTGGTAGAAAATCATCTTCATCATCATCCCTTTTCATTTTATTCCATCTGCACTTTCCCTTCAAATGGTCTCTTCTCTACTTTACCCCCCTCTCCCTTCATTTTTCTCCCCCATTTAAGCTTATTTGGTTCTCCATTTTTTTAGATTCCTAATGGATTTTTATAGATCTCTACATTTTTTGGCATCCATTATCAACCCTACGTTCTCTTAAAACTTGACGTTTTAAATGTGTTGTTTTTAAATAAGTAACTATGGTACTTTTTTTAGTCTATGTATAACATAGCTTATACTGGCATAGAGTATAGTGGTTATACTTATAATAGACCTTATACTTCGTTAAAGTAATTTCTTACCGTATTTGGTTATAGACTTATGCTCATTTTACACGTCAAACGTTTTCAATCAAACTCCATTTCAACTGTTTACACTTATTCGGGCGCGTTTTAGTGCTTTTGTTGTGTTTCGTGGTTTGACAGAAAGTACGAAAACGCACCCGGACGTGGGTATAATGGCAAAATAAAATAAACCAGTTAAATGAATGAATGAATTTATTAGTATCTCGGGAAGACAATAGAAATGGGAAAGGGAAACGGTGTTAAAAAACATTTACACAAAGTGTCAATAATAATAATAGTTTAAAAAAAAAACAATAAAAATTTGTCACAATAAAACGAAATTTTTTTTAACACACAAGTTGGAATCGATGGAATTTGATTGAAAAAGTTGGCCGTGTGAAATGGGCCGTAGTAAAACAACCAACATTGATTGGTATCGTGCTGCTCCCCAGTGAAGTTTACATTAAACTAAACAAACTTTTTTCTGAGTAAAGGGGATCATTGATTTACGTGAGAGTTACATTTCGATCAAACCACGCCAAACTTGAAAATATCGAATATCGCATATATCGAAATTTTTATGAAGTAACAAAAATGTACCGTTCAGTCGATCACCAATGCACGAAATCAAATAATAACAAAATTCTCGTTTTTAAGGAGCATCTACGAGAATCTGCTTATTGCCCATTAGCGAAATCTCATATAAGGAAATCATTAATCGAGGTCTTTTGATAATTTATTTCAAATACGTATCAGTAAAATAAACGTGCTATTGAATAGCGCAGAAAAGCCTATTTACTGAAATGAACATTAGAAAAAGAACCAACATTGGTTCGTAATGTGCTGCTCTCTAGTGACTGTGCAACGAACTATAACTTTTCTTCATCTCTTCGTTATCTTTCATTTTTCGACGACCCATTTCTTGATGTTGTTCCCTTTGACAGTGTGGTATTTTCTTTTATCTTCAGCGAGAGTGGTATGGATTATGTAACCGTGATAAAAATAAGGTCGACTTGGGTTAGATACACTGACATCAATTTGGTCATTATCGGTTCGATCTGCGCATGCGCTGTTACGTATCGCACAAACTGTCACTCAGCATCAGATTCTCATTCATCAGACACTCCTAACATTTCAATAGAACAAAACACAACTTTTTGTTTCATTTTTTATATATATATATATATTAAATATATGTATATAACTTTCAATCCTAGTTTTTGTCGTCGCCATCTAACATACAGAAAAAAAAACCCAACCTCGATGACCAGTTTTTATTTTTTTTTTATTTTTCTGTTTGTTTGCTTTTTCAAAACCATATAGGAGGCAATGGTGTTTGTCACCAACCTTTTCTCTCGTGTGTCTATCCAGTCAAGTTCTTGACGCATGCGCAAAAACAAGATAAGGGGGAGTCGTCGCAAGGGGAGAGGCAATTTTCTGTTTGCATACGAAATAACCAACGAAAACAAAAATAAAAAAAGAAGAAGAGATAAAAGGATTGAATTCGCCATTTACTGTTGTCTTCCTTTCCTGTTTTCCCTCTTTTGTTCTTTCACCCTCTTTAGTTTTTTTTTATACCCCCACCTTTGTGTTGTTGTTTTGTTTTTATAACTGTCATTTTGCGTTGCTGGCGAAATTGCAAAATAGGAATGAACGTCATAACTTACAGCCAGGTTGTGTTTTCACCACTAGTGTTTTTTTTGTCATTCTGACTATGGTAATTTGAATAACATGTACATGATAGATCACTATTTATACACGTATCAACGTTATACAGTATATGTAAGCACGTTTGTAAAACTATATAATCTTTTTGGTGAAGGTCGTAGTGATAGTTTTGCCACACGATAAGGAAAATGTTTTTATTTTCTGGATATCAAAATTTGTGTTAATAACTTCCTCATCTATTGTACACTACACACCGGATGTACTGAAGCACAGATATATTAAAAATAATAATAATATCGTCTCAATAGGTGACACGAGTATTTAATGTAAACTTGGCATTGAAAACAACTGCGACATATGGTTTGGCACTTTGAATCAAAACATGTCGTCATCATAGTTGAACATAACATATCGATATAAAATTGATATATATTCATATATTAAATTTTTAAACGATCGTATTCGTTGTAAAATTAGGCAAAATAATTTCGTTCAGCTTTACGTCATCGATGCGCATGCGCCTTATATGAACGCGTTGTGTTGTGAGTAGCAGAAAGTAGAGCATACTTTACTATGTCGAGTGAATGAATGGTGATGGTGGTTAGTGTCAATCGTGCCATGTAGTTATATCGTTATAACTAGTATTTATACACCAAAAAAAAGCGTTTATGGAGGTGCAACTTTAATGTATTCAAGGTTTTGAGATCACTCTGTAAGTCCATTAACCCTTTTTTTTCATTATTACTATCTTTATTTTCTTTTGTGGTGATATATAGGACAAGTTGTATGGATATTAAAGCCTATCCCATTAGGTTAATTATGCATTTAAATTTTTTATGTATATATGTAAAGGTAAAGTTTCTTGACTTTTCACTCAGCAAAATTTACTTTTAAAAAAGTATATACTTAAATATAAAATAAAATACGAGTTTTATAGTACACTACGATTTATAGAGGTCATTGTCATCGTATGAAATAAGCAGTATTGTTCTTAAATACAGGTTACTTCCATCAACCTGACATGTGTGTCTATATGTATGTATACATGTGGGGTTTCCTCGTGAAATAGTTTCCTCGTTTTATGGGGCATGCTAAATTTCGGTTTTCGAGTATATATCGTTTGAAATGGTCGGAAAATTAACTGGATGGGAGGGTTATTGAAGAATGGGAAGATATTTTTATGAGTGGGATAGTTTAAATTGTGTTATTATAGCTGGAGCACATTTCCTGTAGTTGCTTTATCACTTGGGTGGAGCTAAGAAGGAAGTGTAATTTTGACCACTCGTGCAAAGAAATGCTAGCTACCTTTAGTTTTTATTGTTGTCAATAATATTTTAATTTGATAAGTTAAATTTAAAAAAAAAAGAATTTGCATATTTTTTTTGCATATTATTATTATTAACTTATAGTTAACGTTAGATGATGTGTATTTTTTAGATGGTTCGAGTGAATTAAAAATGGGAATTCCGATATACACTAAACTCCCTTTTATCCGGCACACTGGGACAGGAGGGTTGTCGGATAACTGAAAATTCCAGATATCTGGTCATCTCTCTTTAATCTCCACACCACCTTCCTTTAAAAATTAGAAGCATGGCTCATTTTAACAAATTAGAAATTTGATAAACTTCTTTACAAACATATTCTGTGGAATTTTTTAACATTATTGTAAGTTTCTTTCATGGCTTGTTCTATTGTATTTCATCATTATTATTTTTTTTTTATAACTTTGTATCTTGTTTCAATTTATGGATTGCTTATTGTTATAATATGAAATAAACAAACCTTACAAAACTCATTAAAATTTTATATAAGCACTTACAGTATACTGTATTATCATCAATAGTGCAGTGCTGTATTCTCATTGGTAGTAGGCCTACTGTATTTGGATTACTGTATTATAGAAATGAGAAATATCGTGCTGCATGAAGAAATAAAAGTGTAATTAAGTAAACAAGTTTATTAATCTAATACGTACATAAAATATAAACTGATTATGTAGTAATGAAAATAAAATAATTGTTGTTATATTTAAATTGATAATCACTTAAACCTAAACTCTTATTAAGCCCAAGAGCATTGGTGTGCCGGTTGCTTGAAAGTTCCGGTTATTTGAGTATATTGTAGGCCCCATATCTGCGAATTTCGATGTTTGTTTGTTTTTTTCGTAGAATGTGAAGCTCGCATAAATCGAGCACTACTTGCATTCGATAACGGTGTTCAAATTCGCCGATTACCCAATTCAAAAATCGACATTATTATTGGGCTATAAAAGTTCCTCTTTAGCACAAGGTGGTGCTTGCACCGAAGTCAATGGGTAAATAATGATGGCCGCCGCTTGCGTTTGGCTGTTGACTTCTTTTTTCATCTTCTTCTTCTTCTTTGCCTCGAGGAGGGTAAATAGAAGCTCTGTTCTTGTCCAATCAAAACTTCATTGGGTCTGATGAATGACCGAACGCGTATTAAAGCCCCTGGAAGCATCATTAATAAAAGGCTCGCTCACTATAGAAAGTCAAGAAGAAGAAAGTGTCACCCGACCCAAGCAGCTGTTTTAATAATGTGCTCCTTGCTGCCAACTAGATTGATAGACCTTTTTTTCTTCTTCGGGTTGGGAGGTAGGAACGGTGTGAATTGATACCTTACAACCAAACCATAGTGTAAAGACACTCACCCCCCCCCTGTAGTTTTCTTGATCGATCGATCGAAACGTGTTTTTCTTTTATTTTTGCGTGTATAGAACGCTGTTCCAAAAGCGTTTTATTTTAGTTTGGAACATTAAACAAGTATAGCGTGAAAAATAAACGTTTTGTGTTGACTTATAATCGATTAAAATGACTTACAATCTTGTTTTAGATTACACTTTTGTGTGTGTTTATTGATAACCCAGATGTAACACTTGTAGCATATTCTGAACGTTTAGACAGCATTTTGGTTTTAAGTTAAACGTATTTTTATAATTAATCGATTTGCATTGCTATGCATTTACTAGATTGTACTGTAATAAATACCATATAACGTGAAAAATATTATCTATGAAAATTGTAACGCCATCTAGTGAAATAAGATATAAATTATCGTTGGCGGGAAATTCAAATTGTATTAGTTCACCATTTCATTTTTTTTGTTGATAAAATATCTGAATTAAAAACCAACAAACAATTTAGTACTAAAACATTACAAACTAAACAAAAATGTGCTGTATATTGTACACTGTACTTAAAAACCGCAGTTAAAGTGAAAGATAACTGTTGTAACATTGTAAAACAACCAAATAATTGCACATCGTAACTAATTGTTCGACACAAATTTCTGCGACAAAGTTATCTGAAATATTTCGGCTGTTGAATAAGTATGGTTTTCGTATAAAAAGGTTAAGGAGAGGGACACTTAAATGTTGTCAGTGTTTTGTATGGTAGAAAATTTGATTACAGACAATGGTCTAGTGGTCAACTGACCACATCGACACCATTGTCACCTCGCTGCGACCATGTCAAATGATGAATTGCATTCGGAGGTGGCAACTGCATTGTTCTCCAAACTGAAAAGCGTCATTGACTCGGCTACGGATGACCCCTATGGTCTTCATTTAATCAGCTAACCATTGAAACAAGGGCAATGTGAATGAAGCAATTAGTAGATTGAGAACACATTACACCAACACACGCGAGAATTGCGAATTGCAACAATTGTGAGAAAATGGTGAAATGGATATCACGCGCATTTAGTAGTATTCTCTCTTTTTGGTTGGTTGTTTACTGTCGTTATTATTACTATTATTAAATGGAAAATAAACATCAATTCCAGTGAGATTAATAGTTTTACATCGTACTCATTACGTCAATTTTTATACTGTGCTCGTGTTTATGTAGGCAATTTGTTTAGGCTACCGGTGTATAAAATTATAAAAGTGTTGGTTACAATAACATTGTATATTAAATAATTTTAATATTTTATATACGTTTTAATATATGTACATCTGTGTATATAATTAATTTTTTTTTCTAATTGTTTTTTTTTTTATTTTACAGGTAAGAAATTTTCTTTAGTACTCCATGCTGAATAGTTCAACATTACGTAAGTCTCGAAACATTTTCCCCCATTATTAAATTTCACGTGCACAAAAAAAAATGTATGTGTTCAAATTTCAACCGGATTTTGTTTAACAAATGAACTGCCTAATCTATAGCCAATCAGTATTAAGCAAAATCTCAGGTTCAAATTTGTTCACGCTTCTAAAGCCCATTTTACACGTCAAAGTTTTTTAATCAGATTTTATCGCTTCCAACCTTTTCTGACGTCATACATGCGAAAACATCCGAGTACGTTTTCGTGATTTAGGCAAAAACAACCCTAAAAAGTACTGAAACGCACCCCGATGTGTGTATGGTGTCAGAAAAACAGTTGGAAGCGGTGGAATTTGATTGAAAAACGTTTGACGTGTAAAATGGACTAAATAATGTAATGCGCTTTTCGGAAAGATATAAATACTATATTTTACGTTTTAAAATTACTATATATTTTATATTTATTTCGTAGTTGATTATTTATTTATTTATTTATTATATATATATATATCGTGGTTAACTATTTTATTCCGCACTGGAACTAAATTAATCTAAATTGACTTACATATTGAACTTCATCGAACATATGGTGCTTGCGAATGGATGATCCAATTTTTCGCCGTTTCGTTCGACAAAGTGTTTAAAAATGTTAATTTGAGACGTGTTGTATTAAGTTTTGATGAGGTTGTCGTGTGGTTAGCCCCAGATTTTTCCCGAGTGGTTCAGGTCTCTGTTGTAGACACCCTTTAGGCGGGGTTTTCATAGTGTACCTATTACTTCAGCAGTTTAATTGGCTGAATCAGGTTTTCCGGAATTAAATCTTCACGAGAATTTTTTTTTTAAGAATGAGAAAAAAAAATCTTTTTTTTTTCCAATTTCAATCAATTTTGCTTCGACTTAATTAATTGAATGACAAAGCTGTTCGTCAATTTAGTTCACGTTTCACTTTTTTGTTTTATTTTTATTTTTCTTATTTGAAAGTGGTATCATATTTAAGCCTAATATGTGTTGTGTGTTAATAAAAGTGAAGGGGGAGGGGTTGATTGTGACAATTACTAATAGGTTGACGTTAAATTTGTTCAAAGTTGAGTTATTAATTTATCGTAGATTAGGAAACTATCGATAAATGAAATGTCAATAAACTCGCATAGATTATGACATATTAAACAGTACCGATATTAAAATATAGAATATGCATAATTGGACCCCCAAAAAAACGAAGACACCTTGTACTACGCAATCTTTAAGTAATTCGACTTTCAATTTACGCGTGTTTTGATTAATTTCATTTTTGATTTTTGCACGTTTCGATTTATGCGAATTTAAACTTTTGCGATCGTTGAGTAATTCGATATTTGATTTATGCGAGTTTTGAATAATATTTTTGATTTCTGCAATTTTCGATTTATTCATTTATATATATATGTTTTTTTACATTGAACTAACGCAGTTTTATGCTTTATGCGAAGAACTTACTCGGTTCTCGTTTTATGCGTCTTCGGATGCATGATACAGTGATATTCTCATAAACCACTGCTGTAGATGGCAGTATAAGTTCAATTCCCAGCTCACTCACAAACTCACTCATTCATTCACAAGTGAAGCTAATATTTAAAAATGGACGAAACATAACTGAACAAAAACTTTTTTTCTTACAATGAGTACTTATAAGACTAAATAGGGCTCGTGTGTTTTTGTTCTGTTTTTCAAAGATGTCATTATTTTTTGGTAAAGTGTCTCCAAATAGTGGCGTGATGGCACGTGTTGACGCAACTGATTTTCATTGTTTAAACTGCCATAGGCGGTGTTTAACCCACCCGATGACCAAATCCTCCTCTCACCTTCTGTCGCCACCCCCACTTTAGTTTTCACTTACCCCTTATACAAGTGTGTGTGGGGGACGTTAAACTAAAAGAGGGGAGAAAAAAGAAAAATTCATTTGTCGATCGATGGATGGTCGGTTGTGCATTGTGTGTGCATAGGAAACAACATTAATGGTTGCTGGATGAGTGAACGTTGGCAAACCTAATGAAAACGGACACTCCGCTCCCCAGTAGTCTTTTGTCATTGGCTAATCCGTTCTATGAATAAATTGCAAATTCAATCAATTTGGAGGGGGAATGATGTCATCGGGAGAGCGATGTCATCTTATTCAACCCCCCTCCTTTCCCCTCCTCCTCTTTTATATCCATCTTCTTCCAGATTGTAACGGCAGATGATGATGGTAGATAAACTATATAAAGGGGATATTATACATAGACAATGCATATAATTTTTTTATGCAATGACCTTTTTTTTTATACATATAGGTGTTCGAAGGTGTTCGAAAATTACTTTTACAACTTTAACGCAAACGGTTAACTAAAGTTTCAAAGAATGTTTTTGGACACCCTGTATATATTTGCATATCTTGTTTTGTGTGATTTGATATTTGAAAAGATATAGGTTCTTGATGTATGCGAGGGTTAAGTTTTATACACTCAAATCACATAACTGAAAATTCACATAAGGTGACAAAGAATTCAGTTATTCGGTCACTTGTGCATCACCGTGTTAAATCGCACAATAACGTTATTTAACAATGTGTATATAACAAGTGTAAAGCAATGGATACATTTTTTCATATAAAAGTATTGTATATATATATTTTTAGAAATTTGTTATGGTGATATGAAATATTTGTTTTTCATAATTTAATATTAGAAAAAGTACAGGTTGTTCTCGACTTATGCGAAGGTTAATGTTCGAAAATCGTATTAAAAATCTATGTAGTGCTAAAACTTCCTGACGCTACCACGTTTGTGCAAAAGTCGCATAATAACGAAATTTTCGAGTTTAAAACGAATATGTTTCTCTTGTCGCATAGCAGCGAAGTCACATATAAATCACTCGAGGGTCATTTTTATTATTCATCTACCAGTTTCCGTTATGTTAGGAAATTCTGTGGTCGAGTGGATGACGTCACATAATGAATGGTCAACATTGACAAAAAGACACGGGTATTTTTTGTATGTGTGTGTGTGTGTGTAATCACCGGATGATAATTTAGAACAATAAAAGTGATCATCGTCAAAAGCATAAAATTGAGTTTCAAAGGAATAGGAAAAAAAAAGTTAAGCCCCGCCTTCTTTTCCTCGTTAATGGTTCCTAAAGTCGGAAGAGTTTCCGCCTTAATGAAGTGGGATGAAAAGGGTTGAAAAAGGGAAGAGGAGGGGGGAAAAAGGGAGAAAACTTAATCGTGTAATTTGGTGGTGATAGTCATTGAGCTATTCGAGAACATCACTCTCGTTTTAAGGAGAAGAAGAAAAAAATTGACGCTCCGAGTTCAAGAGACCAAAATAATTTCTTCGTTCATTTAAGAATTAACCACACGTTTCTTTTTTTTATAGACTATTTAAAATCTTTCTCTGTGTAATAGTACATGTATGTGTGGGTGGGTGTTCATCATGATGATGATGATAATAATGATGTGATAACCTTGCCCGTGGGTAGGTGAAGAAAAAGTTTTTTGTTCTTTTGGGGGAACAGCTGTTTGACACGATAGCGTGAAAGTGGGTTTCGATCCTTTTTTTTTTTACCAATGAAAAGTATAAAAAAAAAGGTAAGGGGAGAGTATTGTGTGTAGGGTAGTGGAAGGTAGAGGGTGAGCCAAGTTTGATAAAAGTGTGTGATTGCAAAGAAGATGGAAGTGAGCAAAGAGAGTAGTGGACAGAACAGAAAACGATGTGACCGATGACCTAGCTACCGATTCGAAGTGGCACTCG
>JAQIWH010007304.1:0-11630 GCA_034695005.1 Cryptops parisi
GAATGATTGCTGGCCAACCAAACCAGTAAATTAATTCGAGTTATGGAGAAATTTGAGTTATCGAAGTTCGACTGTATTACTATTCACTGGAAGGTGAATTGCCTTCTATCTGCAATCTGTCAGTTGAGGATTACTGTTCATTAACAATGTGATCAGTTAAATTTTCTTTGTTGAGAAATTTGTTTTGAGAGCTGGAGACGGAGAGTAATGTCATTTGTTTCTGTCTATTTTTTTTAAACAACCATCTGATTCTTCATTCGGATTTTAAACCCAACTTTTTCTCGGATTTTTGTTCAAATCGCGAGTTTGCAAGTCAATCTGTTCAGATCTCGAGGGTCCACTGTATAAGCTTGGATGCTGTATATCTATCTCCGAGCGGTATCACGTCAATACGTCCAAAAACTTTACATCCAAAGACAATACATCCAAAACCATTACATCCAATCAATGGTCAAAACGTCCAAAATCTCCAAAATGCTCAATATCCAAAACAGCACAGTTTAGGTTAGGTTTTATTTATTATGGACGTTTTGACCATTGGATGTGAATGTTTTGGACGTACTGACGTGGAAGCCTCCGAGCTGTGTAGGTTACCATAACCACATGAATATAAAAAGTAACTGAGATTAATTAAAATTTTAAGAATGAAGTGTTTTGTCCCCTTAAAACTGTTTCCCAAACTTTCCAAAGTCGTGTACCACCTTTAAGACAGATTTTCCTGCGTACCACTTTTTATACAAGGATAATTTGGAAGAAAAATCAATACGTAAACATATCTTTACGTACATGAAAACCAATCATAGATTTATGTTACCATTTTAGTACAAACATGTTCATGATAGAATTCAAAACCAGTTTAAAGTAATGTGTGAGTTTTTGTTTGGATTCCAGATACAGTAACAAAAGATGACAAATTGGTTTTTAAGGTCATGATTGGTAGAATACACAAATATAGTTTTGCGGTATTCATTTCTTTGAATTGATTAAAGCTTAATCCTTAAGAATGGCACAATAATTCATTTTACTTTTTATTTCTCAAATAACATTTCTTCCCGTACACAACATGCACTCGGTGTAGCACTTGTTGAAAACACTCTTGCATATATCACTGGTGGTACGTGTACCACCACCACACTTTGGGAAACACTGCCTTAAGAGTATGGACCAGCATTCGCTATAGTAATATTATTACAATGTTATGACTTTGCAAAAAAAAAACTTGTTAAAATCGTTACATTTGTCACTACCGATAGAATGTGAGTGTTTATACATGAAAACATTTGTTTGTTTTTTTTTATACATCTTGATCTCATTGAGTCAAATAATTACAGCCACAATAAAACCTACTTTAATGGATAAGAGTTAGAGATGTGCAGAAAGTATATTTATCTCTTGGGTTTCCTAAAATGTCCATGATATTTGATGGAATGTCTTTAAGTGGGTCACAACTGGTACAGTAGCCTACTGCAGGAGAATGAGAACCTTAGCAGAGCACCCAACCATTAGCTTAAGTAGTGGGGGAATTCATTCTACACCCCCCACTTATTTTTTTATTTTTAGCATGAAAAGACAATAAGATAGGTGATAGATAGCATAACATGTTATTGCAGTGCTGACTAAATGATATGCCAGCTTAGGACTGTTGGTTTTCAAAATAGTTGTCACTTGTGGGTAACGGAACAGAACAGCATAAAATTTCAATCACTGACTCAAGGACATACATCTTGAAACCCTATTTAGCTTGATCATCGAGTCAATTCTTTAGTAGAGGAATGAAAAGTCATAACATAAAAGTCACTGTTAACAGTTTCATATGAAGATTTGTTCATTCTTGGGCATAAAAGTAAAGGTTTGATTTGTTTTTTATGCTGCATTGTCAGTCACTTGAATTTCGTGGGATTATTATCATCCGGTGAAGACAGTCAACTTATTAAAGGTCTTGGGTGAAAAAAGGTTTGTTTGGTTTCCCTTCTCAAGGACATGTTTCAATCTGGGAATGAGGTCTTATGCTTCTTATTTGTTTTATTGAAGTTCAGTTCTTGTTTTATAGTTGAAAACAAGAGTCGACTTTTCGGTCGAGTTGACAAGCTCCAAATGTGTGAAACTTTTACAAAGACAGTAATTTAACCTTTTAGATTAGTTTGATTGTACTGTGGCGAATTATTTTAAATTGGAAGGTTTGGCTTAGATTTCTAGAAGGGTGAAGAAATATGAATTCATGATTCATATTTTATGTGCCTAGTCCCAGACATTGATGTTGACCATTACCAATTTTCTTTGCAATGGTAACTTGGATAGTGATTACCTGCTGTTGACTTAATATAACCTCTTGTCAGACATGTCAGGAATGGTGTTGTTATGCCAAGATATTTAAATTCAACCCAATGAAATTGGAGTTAAAGATGCATCATGTTCGGTTAGGTTCATAATGCAATGGTCACTCACGTCACATACATACAGTGTGTTGGTTCTTTATGGAGGTTGAACTTGCAGTTTTATTCCTGTTTTGTTTTCATGATTTGAGAAATTTAACTTTGTCAATTTTGATAAAGGGATTTTGACTTATTTAAAATACTTCATGTTTAAAAATAAAATAAAATACCGGTTCTTTCAATTGAAATGTGAATATTGTTTTATACTTGTTGTATGTAAACACTCGAACAACATCTGGATTTTAGCATATTGAGCAATTAAAAAAAGCCGTAGACAGACGCCTGCTTTAATTACATAAAAACTGTGATTTAAACATAAATCAATCACAATCTTAATAATGTCACTATTGTACAAAATAAAAATTGCTTTGATACTGATACATAGACAGTGGACCCTCGAACTTCAGACAATCCGTTCCAACAGAATGGTTCCACTTTCAAGTTATTTAAATTTTTTCCGGTTAAATAGTGCCATAAGAAATAATGTTTCGTTTTGTGTGAAATAACCCTAATACACTTGGCTATTGGTTTGATTTTGTTGAAACAAATGAATTATTTTTATTTATTTTTAGATTGCAGAAGGTCTGACTTTGAGTAAAGCTGTTGTTGAAGAATTGCTAAATGTCCAGGATACTGACGGTGCTCCATCAAAGGTTCACGGTGATAAAGGTGAGTGTTTGTTTTTCCATTCAATCCTATTTTATTTTTATTTAACAAGTCCTAGAAGTTGATTGTTCATGGTTGTATGTATGAACTTAGACTTGTTATAATGAACAAAACTTTTGTATTCTTTTGATAAAATGAAAAAATAATATAAACTGTACATGTTTGCTCGTTACAAAGTGGAATGGAAAAGACACACACAAGCTTGATGGTGTATGTGTATATATACCGTCTTTTCCATTCCACTTTGTAACGGGCAAACATGTACAGTTTATATTATTTTTTCATTTTATCAAAAAAATACAAAAGTTTTGTTCATTATAACAATTCTAAGTTCATACATTTATAAAAAGAATTTTAGTCATCAAAAACTTTTTTCAACTAAACCTTAGTTGAGACAAAGAACTTTTCTATGGTTGATTGTTAGGTTGTTAGCTTTTCTTTCTTTTTTTGGCGTTATATTGATGTTACTTTGCAAAATGGCTAATCAAAATGTAAATTTTGAAATCAAATGAAAATAAACTGATTTTAATAATCAGCTAGTGAAAAACAGGTCTTTAAAGTCAGTCCATTTTTGGGTTACTGGAGTTGGTAAAATACTGACTCTGACTAAAAGTAAATTATTAGTAGTATTGCGGGACTGGGGACACAAATGGATTACTGCTGAATGACAATATAGCAGGTCCTCTGTCAATAAATCTAAAACTGTGCAGTCTCCCTATAGAGTGCAAAACATATTCCTGGGGGAATGTGTTTTGCTTTATTCTGAAAAACATGGTCATTTGTGACTTGTTGCATGATTGCTCCTCAGTTTGCATCGTTTTCGTGTTAAATTGCTTCAGAGCTAGTCCAGTTTTTAAGCTGGATTTTTGGACAATTATTTTGTTAATTGACATTTATACTTGCATCTTTTTTTTTGTCAAAATTTTGTCTACCAAATAGTGAGGACAACATGTTAATGTACTGTTTTCATTGTTTACTATTGCAGGTAAAACCTTAAATCTTATTCTTGTTGACATCTGCGAAAAGCCTGTCCGCACTTGCCCAACCAACATCATGAAGTTACTAACATGCGAAACTGCTTACGGCAGTCCAATCCACAGCAGCTTGAATCTTGCCATGCAGCAGGCCATGAAAAATTTTTATCAAATGCAATCTGATCTTTTGAAGAAGCAGCTAAAACTGTCGAAATCAGTCTGTACAGGAATTGGTGCTGACAATCAGAACGAGGCAACACTCCATGTCCGGCCTGACGACCAAATGTACTTGCAAAAACTCTCATCGTTTTCAACAATTTTCAATGAGATGGGCAACGAAATGAACAAGTGCGAGGCTATCGATGAACTGAAAGAGGAAGTAACCAAATTCACCGAAGGAATTATGACAAAGATTGCCAATAGTGCTGTCGCTGGTCCAGAAGTAGCTGCCAAAATGAAGATGAAAGATAATAATCCTCTTACGGATGCTAATGTAGTCAAGAAAAGGCCCCTTTTGGAAAGTGGTGATGTGGTCAGTCCAAAGAAGAAAAGGATAATGTCTGAAGACTGTGGACCAACAAGTAGGCAAAACTAGCTTGAATTGGTCGAACCTGAACCATTGTGAATGATTCATTTTTATTTGTTTCTTGTTTACTTAGATGTTGCTAGGACTCGACCATCGGTTAATTGTGAAGATTCGAGTTGCGTCAACAACATCGTGCATGAAGAAATGGACAGATTTTTTGACGTGTTTTCAATGTTTCTTTCTGCCAACAACCAGCCAGATTACCCAAGCCGAGACTTGGACTTTGGTGGTGAACTTGGAAAAATGTCTTTGTCCAAGTTGAGAATTCTCAAAGAATATGGCAACTATACCGAAGCTGACAAGTTCATTGATTACACAGTGAAGGCAGGAATCAAACAGTTTTTGTTTATGTTGGATAAGCTTTTGGGTTTGCTAGAATATTTTCCATTCGAAGAATGCGAGACTGAAATGAAACAAGACTTGAAGAACACTGCCAAAGTGGAGAAGCAGCTTCTCTATGACAAAATTGTATCTGTTGTTTCAAAGTTGACGAAGAATTTACCAGCAAGTAAAGGAAAAGAAACAATGGACAAAACGTCCAATGCTAGTTTAGCCAAACGATGCTTCACTACACTAAATAAAATATGCTGTCCCAATTCCAAGATTGATAATATTGTCGATGAAGCGGCGATCAAAGTCGGAACTAAGATGGATTTGTTGCTTCAGGGTGATGCGAAGAAGAATAAAACCCATCGTGTGGATTCGGGATGTCCAACAGCTGTAGTTGAAAGCAGAAACAATTTGGTGGCAAGTTGTTTCTCCTCCAAGGCATCTTCAAGCTGTTTATTTTTCAATCCAAAGGCTGCCGATAGCCAAAACCATGGAGCGGTGAAAGAAAAGGCAACTTCCTTGAAAAACCCACTGGACCTTGTTTCTATTCCATTACCCGAAGAATGCCATGCACGTAGGCCATTGCCGTCTCCTCGTTCAAGTGTTGGACCACTGGCCAATTTCATTGCCAATCAAGCTCGGCCTATAGCGTGCCATGAGGATTCGTTCGCCAGGCAAGCAGAGCAGCTACCAATGCAGCAGTCTAAAGATGATGAAAGTGATGCCAAACATGTTCAAGAAATCGCCAAATCACGGAGGATGTCATCTTCCGTGTCTAAACCGACCATAGGGTCTCGTAAAGTTTACAAATGTACAATAACTAACAAAAGGAAACTGTTTTTGAAGAAGAAAAAGCTTCACCTGGAACGCTATCAGGAATATAGGAAGAGCTTGCTGCAGGTTATTTTGACGAGCAAGAAAGTGAAAAAATTGGCATACACAACTGCAGTGTGTTCCAAACTACGGCCAAAGTATCAACAGATTCGTCGACGGCGTAGCTCGGGTAGGAGAAGCTATTTATTGTCTCTCTTTTTTTCATTGTTGTTATTTTAGTTTTGTGGATTCGTTGAGAATTCAACTTGAAATGATTGTTAATTTTAATCAACAGGGAAAATTCTTCTTTCATTGCGAAATGTCATGCTGAAGATTGACGATTTAATCCAGTGTGTGTGCCGAAACAAACACAATTTCACCCACTTCTTAAACCTCCATCGTTCTGGGCTTGGTGCATTGTTCAAAAAGCTGTCCAAGGATGTTCAATGTGGTAATGTTCATGCCAGTACATTGAAGTTGGCCAATCACATGGCGATGGTGACGAAGGATTGCTCAACGAGGTGGTCTGAAAGGGATTCGCAAGGAACACCTTGCGTCGGTGCTAAAAGTGCCTGGTCTTCAAAAGTGCCGAATCTTACTGAGCCAGTATCTCATTCCTGCAGGGATCATGTCTTATCATCTGTGATAACTTTGCCAACTAGTTAGTGTTGGTTGCAAATGGGTCTCCTTCAATAAGGTCTCGTCTTCATGGTATTAGTAGTCTGTTCAAGTGCTGATAAGTTGTTAGGAGAAATGGACACGTTTGTTGTATTGATTAAGCAATAACGAGTCAAAATTTAGTTGGTGTTTTTGTGTACAATCGCTGCATTAGTAGATGCTGTTGCAATTGGTTCACACATCCTTTGTTTTGTAATTGAATAGGCCAGCTGTTCTCGATGCTTCACTACTTTGTTTGATCGAAGGCATTTCAATTATTGTATTTAATTTGTCAAGCATGGTTGATGAGCTTTTGTGTAATTTCATTTTGGTTATGGTCTTTTTTTCCCAAGCGAAAACTTGTTTAGGTGCTCATTTATTTTATTTATTTTTATATTGCTGTATTTGCTATTTTAAATCTGCAAAAGCTATCTACTGTGACCTACAGTCAGTTTTTTAATTCTTTTGTTAAAAAAAAAACCAACAATGTTGACGGAAAGTGTAGAGGTTTGTTCGACTGTAAACAAACTATCATAACTAAAATAAAACTTTGGGCATTTCATAAACTCTTTCTCACGATAAATTTTATTTTTTGAGTATTTTTTTTATAGAACTTGATGAATAGCCTCCTAAAATGCCCAGCTTGCTCAACCTAGACCACATTGATTTGATGGAGATTCATGAATCTAAAGTTGCATCTTGTCTTGTTTTTTTGAAAGAAAAATGAAATCATGTCAACTAATGAGGAGCTCTATGAGCCCTACTTGGAAAGGTATGTTATATAAATTATATACTGTAAAATTTTCATTTTCTTTTTACATTTTCCATCCAATAAGGTGATAAGTGTGTGTGAAGAGTCTGCCCATCGTGTTGACTCGAGTCATTATTTAACCCTTATTAAGCCTCGGCCACACCAAGGCGAAAGCAACCTGTAGGCTAACTTTTCAGCACAGCAAAGTGCAACCATTATCGTTTTCTGCCCCCTTATAGGCGAGCCCTAAGTTCACCTTTCTAATGTGCGTCACTCCTCATGCGTTGGGTTCATCATGCTTGTGTTTAGGTGTGAATTCGCCTTGGCTTTGAATGAATGTTAGTTTATTATTGTATTGGTTTAAGCAGAAGAATAAGACTCGCATGGGAAGTTACAGTACAGGAGAAATTAATGTTAAGCTGGAACCTTAATACAGGCACTTCTTTGCTCAATGGCAGTTTTATTCTTACGAATTGGTTCATCAGCGACGCGCTCTTATAGACAAATCCTGCAAACCGGTTGAAAGTCTTTGGTACACATTTGTAAAGAAATGTAGAGAATGGTAAATTTGTGTAGTTGGAGAGCTGAACGGTTGTTAAATGAGGAGTCCCTGTACTGTATAGAGTTTTCTGGCCTTTTTTGTTTTTCCTGGTCTATTGTGTATTTGTTAATCATTTACAGCTAAATCCACATAGTGACAGTATCCATTTGATGATGGTATGGCGTGTTATCTTTTATTTTAACAAAATAATTGCCCAGGTAGGGTTAGGTGGGAGTTGATGTTGGCAGCAATGCATCTACGCTGATGGGTTTGGAGACCTAAAATAAAAACGTAACCAATGCATGACTAATCCTGGCCTGGCCTCCCTATCAAAGTAGCATTGATGCCACTTGGCAACCTAAACTCCCGATTACCCCAACTATTTTCAGTTTTAAAAAAAAAAAAAAAATTGTCACCCTAATAACATGCTAAAGCTTGCTACCGTTTATGCCATCGTTTTCTTATAACTCTCCACCGAAATAATTGTTTGCGTTAAGATTATAAGATAAAATACTTGATGAAAATAAAGGTGGGTGAAAAATCATAAGCCAATTTATTGTTATTTTTCGGAAACCTTAACGATGGTCACTACAAGTGAAGTGAAAAAAGTAAAGCACAGAGAGGGGGGGGGGAGGGGTCGTTCTCGCATTGCATCATGGGAAAGAAAAAGTACATGGTATCGTACGTGAGGTTTATTTAAGAGCAGCAGCGATTTTAAGTTTTATGTGTTGTGTAGGAAATTGTTTTTAAAATAGTTCCTTTTCAACCCAACTGGAGAGCTCGTTGGGATTAAACGATGGGTGTAGAAGACGCAACACTGCTTACGTGGTATGATGCCGATGCTGTTTGCTCGCTCCCCACTGAATATGGTTTCTGTCGTCGCATCCACCGTCCAGTTGCTGATGATAATCGTCAACATTTCCCCACCCTGAAAATATCTTGAAGCGGAACAAGTTGGCTAGTTTCCTACTATCGGTAGGTAGAGTAATTATGACTTCATAGTTGACTCACTTTTCTTTTCTGCATGGTCGGTCTTTACTATTTCTCGAATTGTTGGAGGTGGTTTATAGTGTTATATGGTTTATATAATAATAATAATAATAATGCAATGTTTAATTATACGTTGTTTCACACTAGTATATCTTCCTTGAGTTGTTTTCGATTCTGGCATCGAATTTCGTGCAGGTACAACAAACCCCCTTCCTCCTATTCACCGTTCTTAGGTTCCTATGCTAGGCTATAGGTTGTATTGACAGACATTGTGTAAGAATCGTCCATTTATGACTTCCTACCACGCGTAAAGAAACACGCCTATGGACGTGTTATGAAACATTCAGGAATTGAACCAATACCGACATTTCTCAGTGAACTCCTTGAAAAGATCCAGGAACAGGTAGTAGTGCTCTTGACACCTGGTTCGTCGTCATTTCCAAGTTAAGCGTACGCTATCATCTGACATAGGCAATGTTTGAGAGATTTTGTTGGGATTTGGTGGTTTCCAATGATTTTTCCCAGTTGCAACTCTATGATCGTTAAAAGAAGAGTTTCAAGCTTGGAAAATAAAAGTCTAAAAAATTCTCAAGGAAACAGCATGAATAGCTGCTTGTGTTAAGTGTAGGCCCATTATTATACTGTAGTGGATGAGTGCTTAGTTGATTCTTGGTGACCAGTGTCCTTGGCTAGAAATTCGCTTTGATTGCTATGAAGTGCCAGTGACAGTGAAAAGGTCCAGTTCGTACTGTGTTTTTGAAAGCTTTTTTGTTTCTTTTCAGTTATAGTCAATTCAATTACGAAGAATCATGGAGACTGAAAAAAAAGAACGGTTAGTTATTATACTATACTATAATTATAGCTATAAACCTGTCAAATTGACGGGATCATTTTAAAATCTCAATAAGCAAGCTGAGTCTATGGAAATCCTTATTCATTAACAGCATGTGATAATGTCACTTGGAGTCGTCACAATGATATCATGAACTGTCCACATGTGACGTTTTTTAACGTGTTTTTTTTAACAGCAATAATAATTTAATCGTTCGAAAATTGAAAAAGTGAAACCTATAAGTTCTAGTTCGTGAATTTCTCTTGTTTTTTGTTTTTCCATGCGATGTCAGGTAAAAGCTGTCTGGACAGCTTTTACGGAAATGGGTAGACAAATGAACCAACAAATAATAGGGCAAAGAACTTACTGAATGTGTCCACTGCACCACCTTTGCTAAGGCTTGCACAATAACAACTCCATCAATGTCAATGTATTACAGTTAGAGGTGTACAATATAATCTCTTACTTACCCAAACACGCTTGGGACCAGACACGTTTCTGATTTTGAAATGATAGTACTGTACAATACAATAGATATAATGAAGACTACCAAAAAATATAATATTACAGTTTATTGGTGCCCTATAGTAATAAACCTACAATATACATGGTTTGTTTTCTAAAGTTGGCGATATTTTGTGTGCTCAATTTGACTTATTGTAGTAGGCCTACTGCCAGTGCTTCCAACAATAATCGTTCTCTCTGAAACTTGGCTCTATCCAACCTCAACCATTGAGTTACCAAGTTATTCATCCATCACCCTAGACTAAATCGCATCCGACGGGACGTATCTCTTTTTTGTGTCGAATACAAAATAACAGTACTAAAACGACTCTTCTTTTGAATGTGAGCTGCTAGTTGTTAAATTTAAATCTAGCCTTTTATTTGCAATTTATAGATCAACATCAGCTTCTGTGAATCTATTTCTTGCAATTTTGAGCTAAGTACTTCAGTAATACATAACACGTAAATGTTGTAATTTCTGGCGATTTGAATGTAAATTTGGAATGTCATGTCATGTCATGTCATGACCTCTTTAAACTTACGTTCACTCTTAGCTTCTTATAATATTGTTGTTTACCGAACTACATTTACTCGAATCTCGAGCACAAAATCATCAATACTGGACATTATTGGACTTGACTGGCACCCCCCATACATACCTTTGGAGGGTGCCAGTATTGCAAGGTCATCTGCAAAAAGCAGGTGACTAACAATGACGTTCCCAATCATGCATGAGCATGACACTCTCACTGCCTAAGCTGCTTCTGACGATTCTGTCCATATATATGCTGAACAGGAGAGGTGACAGCTCCCACAGTGAACTACTCTGATCTACTTCTGCCTACAGGAACACAACGCTTGCTCTCACTCGGGTGTACAGGAACGAGATTGCCCCAACAAGTTGGTCATCCACTATGTACAACTTGAGCACCTCCCACATCAGACCACGATTAACTCGGTGGTCGTAGGCCTTCTCCAGATCCACAAACGAAATGTAGACTGCTTTGGCCACTTCCCAAGTTTTCTCGATAATCTGCTGCAGGATAAACAGCCGGCCGTTGTTCCTCGATCTCTACGAAATCCACACTGCTCGTCCTGTTGTATCTGGTAATCGACAACTTCAGTCAGTCTGCTCTGGAGAACCGTGGCATAGCCAACAAGGGAGGCTGACAAGAGTGATATCCGGACAGTTGCAACTGGATTAACAGACTAAATAAACGCAAACATTGACAAATATAAAAATTTCAACATTAAGAAAGTCTTTGATAATGTTAATTATGATATAGGCCTACTTCTTTATATTAAAACTAGAATCGCTGGGCTTCCGAGATGAAATTTCCAAGTTACTTACAAGACAGAACAACAAAAATCCACTCGGGCCCCTGGTTTTCTCAACCGATTATTAATATAAAACAAGGAATAACCCAGAGTTGCTTTGCTTTTCCTAATAATCATGAATGACATACTACTTCAAGTTCCGTCTAATCATCTCTCTTGTGATACCTCAGACAAATCAATCGGCGTGTTAAAACGTCGAAGCTCAACAAGAAATTG
>JAQIWH010007305.1:0-11628 GCA_034695005.1 Cryptops parisi
ATATATATTTTTTTTATGTAATGTTTCGTGTTTGTAATGTTCGTGTTCGAGGCAGATGTTGTTTAAGACATTCCAGGAAATTCATCATCATAATGTGTGTGTTTTTTTGTTGATATGTTGAATCTTTAAATACTTGAACTTGACTTGCTCAACCTTGAAGCTCATTGTGATTTCATGGAATTTAGTACTAGTATATTTTTTATTCAATTTCATTGTAGAGTCATCATCATCATCGGATGACATGTTGTGGACAAAGTTTATTGTTTTATCAACACATCTTTTTTAATTATGTAATTATCGTGTTTATATTCGTTGAATTGAAGGTTCAAGTGAACTTCCTATATAACGTGCTTCTCATTTCACATATATACAGAGGAATACGATTATTATAATCACGGATAATGTTACGTCTATTGTTATCATTATAAGCCAGTCCCACTGTTTATTTCCATCGTTCAATGTTATCAGCCGGATATTGTTATCATAAAGCACTAGATAGTCTCAAAGTAACTATATCACAATATTAGGATTGCACTGTATCTATAATACTTTACTTAGTATACACTTTATACAAGGAGCAAAATTTTGACAACGAACATAGGAGGACATATAGATGCAAGTTTGGTTGTCACTTGACAATTCTTGTAGTGATTGTATCTTTGTGTGCGATTTTTTCATCAAACTGAGGGGTTTCCGTTTGTTTTTTTCAAGAATAGTGAACTAACTAATTGTCAGTATACCCCTTCAAAATAAGTAAAAGAAAAAGGAAACACCATGGTGGTGAGTGATGTTGAAAGTTCGTGGGTTATTTTACGTTAATTGAACTAAGCGTTAAACATTTTTTATTTTTCGTAAATAACCCGTCAAAAATGTCAGGAAAATTTTTTCGTTTTTATTACCCAACTAGTAAATAGCCCGTCAAAAATGATGGGAAAGTGGTTTTTTTTACAGCTATTTATTCTTTTAACTCGTATTGCTTCGCAATATTCGTTACAGTTAGAGAATATAGATTTCGGCACGAGTTTTGGCATTTTCATACATGGTGAGGTAGCTCTAGTGAAAACACAATGACACTTCACACAGTGGTAGTTTCTAGAAGGTTCTAGAATTCTTTCTTTATGCCCAGGTGCAAAAGAAAGAATTACGTGATGTTCCTTATCCAATAGCCATAACTAGCGAGGAGGAGAAGGAAGTTCTTTCCATTTTATTAGAATGTTTTAAGTTATGTTGCTCCACAACTATTCGTTACAGTTATTTATTGTTTTAACTCTTATTGCTTCACAATATTCGTTACAGTTAGCGTATCAATTTTGGGATTTTCACACGCGGTGGCGCTTTCATGGTAAGGAGGAGGAGGAGGAGCACTCTATTAGTCTCTTATTACTGAATAGTAAATAGTGTTGCTGCCTTTTTTTCAGGGTATATTTTATCAGTTTTTATATATTATCGGTATATATCGATATATTATCAGTATATATTATCGGTTTGTATTGATGCTGATTTTGCATATCGCTGACCTTTTTTTTTTAGGAAAACGCACTGATATTAAGTATTTCAGAGTGTTGCACGATTTTCCTGTTCACTCAACGAGTTTTTCCCTTTAACGAAATTCGTGCCTGCACCAGTTAATAACCTCGTTGTATGAAGCTCGACTGTATTGCAATTCGCAAACTTGGGGTTTATCGTCTTGGATCATGGTCAGGTGTAAAATGTCTTTACACTTTGACAACTTTGCATGATAACTGTATTCAGTTGGCATCGATATCTATCAACTGTTTGCATCGATATCCATTACAGTAGGGTTAACTTTTGTGCGTTTATGACTCTTTTAAGTTTGGTATCACTACTACTACGTTGGGTACATTGATAAAAATTCTACCTTGTGAGTCATACGACCTTAAGCGAGTCATTCGAAATCATGGAATGAGTTTTCGTTTTCACACAACAACGGTTGAAAATGTCCTCAAAATACTTTTTTTTTATTATATTAGTTTTTTAAAAAAAAAAGTCGTGAAGCTTAAGAAATTACAATCTCTCAATGTCCTAGTGCAAATCCAACTCAAGCATGGCGACATAATAAAAGGTGGAACTATTTTTCTAAACCTACACCTCTCATTATATTTATCTCTTATTTTTTGTTGGTACAGTAGATATGAGTGCACAGTAGTTGTAATGTCACGAATGGTAGAATTTCACGATGAAAATGGCAACCTAATTTCCAGGGGTGGACCTAAACAACTTCGACCAGGAAGAAAGCGAAACGTATTAAATCTTCGCAGGTTTTTCTGAGAACGTGCAGTTGTTCGAATTCGTCGTTTTGATGGGACGAGTCCAACCACAGATTTATTTATGCTTAGGATAACCTTACGTATGTCAATACGTTGACATACTTTTGCAAGAAAGTTATGAATGATGGCTTAAAACTTATTAGGTGTGTTATACTATACTATGTATGACACTCAAAATTGTTCTGATCTCACTTCAGTGCACAAGATGAATGAATAGCCTACAGGGTGACGACAAAAGTTCTGTTACAGTGTAACCAAAATGGCAAACGGTTACCTAATTTTTTTTTACATACATAGGCGTAAAGTAAATCGGGTGTTGATTTACTACACAATGATGCTTACCTCCTCTCCTGGATGTAATGTTCAGGGGCATCAAAGGGTGAACTCCACCCCTGTGCAAACGGGCGCATCCTGTTTCGCCTAATCTTGTTTTGCTGAAAAATAATTGCTTCGATTCACCTGTTTTTTAGATGAAACCGAAATTCCTATTTCGCCTAATCCTGTGGCATCCAACGTGTACATGGAGTTTTGCACATTGAACATGCTAACCATAAACTTTAAGTATAAACCTAACCTAACCACTCAATATCAGTCTCTTTTCAATAAACTTGAAGTTTATTGAAAGCGAAATAGAAATTTCGGTTCCATCAAACAGGTGTGTTGAAGCAATTGTTTTTAGGCGAAACGAAGAACCACGGAGCAAACAGGACTTCTGTTTTCACCCTGTATAGCTTTAATGAGATTAAACATACGTGGTAATAAGATTAAACATATACCGGTAAATGGGATTAAACGTGTGTTGGTAAACACACTGAATAGGAAAAGTGGAATTTTCGAAAAGTGTGTGTAAGTACAGGTGTGGTGTGCTTTTACTATAGGTGTACATAGCATATTGTTTGTGATGTAAGTTGCTTGTGCACCTACTGTAGACTTGTAGGGGTATATTGTATGGCCTATACACGTTGACCGTTATATATATGCGATTTATATGCGCACACATGCTATTTGTAAGCATATACGAGTATACTTTTAACTGTAAATTTCATCGATGTTTTTATCAATTTTATCGACATTTTATAAATTTTTATCAGTTTTTATCGATGTTTTATCAATTTTTATCGATGTTGATCTTGCCTACCTACCACCTGATTTTTTTAGAACTACATACATATACATGTATGTTTTATACATAATATCCGTACTAGTTCGACAGTGAATCTTCTTTATACTAATCTTTGTTTACATTCCCCTCGTTTAGACACATACTATAGGTATCCACTATTTCATGTGCCTAATACTAAAATTATAAACAGGTGGGTAGTATATTCTGCACGATCGATATTATTATGCATGTATATTTTTTAACAATGTGTTTTAAACACCCAGTAAATAGTTTAACAAGGCCACCCACGCTCAAGTTCGCGACTCAAGAAACAGTCCTATACTCAGATTCTGCCACTCATTCATAGGATACGAACCCTATAACAGGTACCGGCATATTCTATCCTATTATCCATTGAGTATCTAATTTTTGTTTTTACGAAATTGATAATTGTCGTCGTATGAAACTAGACGATATTTTGACCCGTAGCCGCACTTGCTTATTAGAGCAACGAAAATAACTGAATTTATACCTTTCTATCGTTTTTATTATTATTATTATTAAAGTTGTTTATATTTTTCTTGGGCTAAATTGAGACAAGGGGGAAAAACATTTGAGATATAATCAATTTTTGTCTCCACGAATTTTTATTTTCTTGTCTTCACGAAAAAAAAAATGTACGGTTAGTATCGAAGTCGAAATCAATTCTTTTGAAAGCAATTGTCACAATTATTGTTGCGGAAAAAGTACGAAATGGTGGAGAAGTTCACGGATGATCTATTTTACTACATTTTTATTTTATTTTGTAAATGTAATTTTTTATCTTTTGGTCATGTGAGTTATAGGTGAATGACCATGCAATTACTAACCTGTTACACTCTAAACAAATGATTGAGATAAATTAACGCCAATTAACTGGAAACAAATACCTTGCATTCTTGATCATTAGTTTGTTTTGTTTTTTTTACCAGTTTTAATGTATATTACAAACTTTATATTTATATAAATATAATATACAGGTATCCGAATGTTTTACGATTTCTAAAGTACAGGTATCTGAAATCTGAAGATTATTTTCGGACACCCTGTATATATGAGAAAATGCGTTTTACATATATATTTATTATATATAGGTATATTATATAATTTATTATGTAAGTGAAATTTAAGATAAATATATTTTACATTAAAAAATATAAATTTGTTCAATATTTATTTTTAACAACTCGATTTTAGCATTTAAATTGAATAGAATTGTTACCGGCAATCTATAAAAACCAGGCATTTTATAGAATGCCTAGCTTTTTTTGACAAAGTATGGAATTAGCATTGCAATAGTTGCATTAGGCAAGAGTTCAGGTTTGAGTTTAAATCAACGCTCTCTGTAGGCTATTTTTTTAGGAAAAGTTGTTAACTAACCAAAACTAAACTAACCTAAACAGTTCTATATGAAATGTTATTTCATACTTTGCCAAAAGAGGTGTGAACGCGCTCTTCGAAACAATGAATTCGCCACGTTTTGGAGCAATTAAGGTACGTTTTCAACAATTGAAAACCTTGGTCATTGTATACAGTGCTTGGATTCTATACATTGCCGGTAATAATTTTTGTAGGATTATTATATTTTATGTATAATTATATATATTTTTATAAATTTTAAAAAATTATACTGCGTGTACAATTTTGAAACATTTAAATATTAATACAATAATTTTTCTTTGTTGACTTTCTACTAATTGTAGGAAAATTTCTTTCACGATGCATAACACTATGCATATTAAAAGGTTGTTGGACTCGACGTCGATAAATCGCATGTGTACGTTATCGCACCGACATTGCATAAGCACACCTTCACTTGCAATAAAAGTGTCATTTCTTAAGTTTTTGAACTATATCGACTTGGAAATTTCATAAAACACCAGAAAAAAAACGTGTTCGTGTAATCGACATCATGCTCAGTTGGATTTGCACTTTTCAAACCTTCAATGTTCACATTCTCAATGTTAATTGGTCGAAACCGTTTGACCCAGTATTTGCGATAAACGAAAGCGAGGCGAAATGAACGTGGTTTTTTTTTGTCGCACGTTTCTTTAGTTAGGTACGACACGACACACTCGTTGTTGGAGTTGTCATGAAATGATGACTTGTTGTTGTTAGAAAAAGTACACAGGGAACACTTGGATGGGTCGTCGTATACGACACCATGATGAGTTCCGAGGAATTGTTTTCGACATCGAACACGGTGTTTAACGAACGTAACCGAGTCGTGTACAATTTGGGGGACGAAGCCAAATTACCAAATGATCATGCAGATGATGAAACGGAACAGTCCGCTGAACGTTCAGGTTGTTGCAATTTTTTAAGTTTTGTTTGCTTATTATTATTGCTAGCTTTTAAACCAGGGTTTATGTTTTGGCAATAATGATTTGTTTACACGTTAACAATGAGTTCCAGAAACATTCTGACACTCTTAATTTGGGGATGCTCTTTTATATTATGGTTTTGCACGTGGTATTGTTTAAGGTATTAAAAAAAAATAACAAAACATTGCATTGCATAACTATTGTGTGGCACTCAGTTGCTCGTGGGGTGCTCAGATTTGATGTTATAATAAGTGACAGCAATATGTAAGATGTTTTGTTTTGTGTGGGATTTTTTAGGTTTGTTTTTGTTGATTTCGATGAATAATGATTATTGGTAACATTGGAAAAATTGGTTGGGTTTTTTTGGTTGGCGAAGTTACCGTTGGCATTCACGTGTTTTGTAATTATGGTGTCATCGGCACGATATGAAAAATCTTAATTGTCTCATTTTTTTTTTATAATTAGAATAAAAAAATCAAACAACATAGGTTCGTTGATCTATAAATTATCATTGTTATTATTTTAAAATTAAACAGTCATATTGGTGTTTTCGTATTTAAAAAAAAAATCGTGGCTATGGCACTTGCTACAATATACAGTACTAGTATCTTACTTTACAAAAAGCTGAGGTGACTGTTCGTGCTGAAGGTCTCCATGACAACAAGTGAAAATGCAAGTACTGTAGCTATTGCTGACCAGAGGCTGCGATTGTTGCCAAGTAAAACATGAGCTAAAACAATGAATTGCGTAATGAAAGCTTTACTAGTAATGTATACACTTCTACACAGCAGTACAGCACAGTATGGATATTTTATATACACATTCCTGTATACCTGTATATACCATGTATGCACATAATATACACTACATAATGTGTACCAGTGACTAGAATAAAATGACAGGACCATATGTACCATTAAGGCACCATGGCAACAATTAAAAACACAAGTTGTCAGCAACATGAGTTAAAATAATGAATTGCATAACGAAAAAAATAGTGTTACTCGTTATTGTTGATGTATAGAATCCAATGCGTATAAGGCAATGTAGATAATCCAAGCGTTGTATACAATATCTAGCCTTTTTTGGCAAAGTAAGAAATAACACTCTTGTATATAACTGTTCAGGTTAAGTTGGGTAAGATAACAACATAATTCTTTCAGAATAAACAAAACATTTAAGCTTAAACCTTAAATATTGTTTCTCAACTATTCAACCTTCAATTTCATAACCAGGTTTGGCATTTTGTATACAGTGTTATATTATATACATTATCTGTTGCTCGGTGTTGTACATAGGGGCATATTCAGGATTCTGATGGCAAATGTCCAACCTTTACCCAGGAAGCCACTAAAACGCTTGAAATTTAGAGAAATATTCACTTTTCCGTATGACATGTGTTTTTGTAAATTTGTAATGCTACTGAAAATGCTGGTTTTAGGCGATAATTACAGTATGTGATCTATACATATAAAACAATTCTTAGCTCTCCCCCTATCATTTTTTTGTTATGCCCCTGTACTGTATAAAATATATTCTGAATGTATGTGTACATGACTGTGTACACACACGTAGGGTGTTCCCAAAAGTCAAATCCAGTCAAGTTGTAACCACAGATGTTATATTTTAAAATGAAACAAACAACCCATATAAACATGGGTCTAGAAATGCTTTTCTTCCGCGATAACGCAGGATAAGTCACTCAATTGCCTAGTAGGTTTATCTACTATAATAATTCGCTAATGTAAGTTTGTTTACCAATGACTCATTGGCGTAACAAAATCCAATGGGATTCAAACGCGCCAAATTTCAAAGTTAGCATTTCTCTTTATTTGGATCCAAATTTAAATAATCCTAGAACCCGATAACGGGCTTTTAGCTAGTTGTCTCGTAATCGCTGTAGGTAGGTACGCAAATCAGCATGCTTGTCCAGACCCATGATTCTATGGACTGTTTGCTTGGTTTTCATCTGTTGTTAAGATTTGCCTAAACCTTTAAGGAACAAAAACGCCCTGTACAAGCATTGCCTGTATATATTTTATACTGTATTCATACTGTTATTATCTGATTGTAATGGAGGTACTAAAAGTTAGACTTGTGTATTATTTATATATCTTTTTTAATCAGACTCGTAAATCAGTTTTCAAGCGAAAGTGGGTTCGTTTAAGAAGAAAAAAAATCGTTGGAACAAAAGTCTTGGCTTCATTAACTCGTTTAACAACCGTTTAGTGAATGTGACACAAAATGGTGATGTTGCGGAAGTTTTAAACCTACAGGTCAGATACACTTTTACATGAGAAAAAATTTGGGATGTAAAAATACATTACTTTTTATTGAAAAAATGTCTATTTTTCAACAACAATTTCATTGGCCGAAGACGATGATGTCATACACACGATTGTTGAATAGACGTTCAGCTTCTATCTGACGCCATCTTTGCTATCGTTTTTTTGTATCTCATTCAATGGGCAGTTCTTAAATAGATATATAGGCCATAGATTTTTATATTATTTTTTAAAAGAAAATAAAAACCATCATATAAACACATATAGGCAAAGGTTAGTCGAGCGTTCAAAACTGTGGGAGTCAAAAACTAAAGGGGAAAAAAAAATAACACAAATCGAACCATAGATCACTAACCTACTTTTACCCATATTGTTCAAAAACAGCAACAAAAAAAAAACACAAAAGGATTATTTCGAAACAGAGATTTTGAAGGTGAATTGAATTCGAAAGAGCAAAGGGGTTAATTGGTTTATCGCGAAGTTATATCTATATTATTGTGGAAATTAACGAGATATAGTGGGTTTTCTTTTTATATACAGTTTCAAGGCGACTTTGTGTCGTATTTTACGAGTGTAGATGTCCATTTTGGTTATTTTTTATTATTTTCGTTTTAATGGGATGTGTGACACGTGTCCGTACTTAGCCGTAACTTCGTTTTATTAATTCGCACATTACCTAAACGTAAATTTTTAAAAGTCAGCGAAAAGTTGTCAACAAAGGAGTGACAACAAATGACATGTTTCCATATTGAGCAACTTGAGGAAATTTTGCGTTTTGGACTTTTTTTGGTTGTTTTTTTATTCACCTGCGTATCTGTACATTTTGATTTTTTGTTGATTTTTGTTGTTTTACACATTAGGAACTACTGGTAAGAAACCCGTCATTCGACGGGTATAATGAATGTTTGGTGACATTTCAAAGTAAAGTATAAATGAATTGTTTGTTTAATTTCAAGTGGATTATAAATTTATTTTTAATGTTTCATTCATGGATGTTCTGTGATGTCATTTGTATTTATACCACAAACCAAAAAAGTTGGAATTTGCTGCTCAGCTAATCATTGTACAGGTAGCAACATCCACGCTTCTTAAATGGCTGGTTGCGTTTTAACTTGTTGTCATGGAAACATTCTTTGCTGGCAGATGGGAGCATTTTTTAAAGTAGGACCGGCATACTTTTCTGTTAACTGTTGTGGCGTTAGTTCATATCTTGTGTGTTTCCTCAGTAAGTTGCCAAAGACTGGACAAACTCCAAACAGACTTACCAGAACTTCCCCTAAGAGGGTTGTCGAAACACAACGATTGATGACATATGCCAGCACTAGAGGCTTTACAGTTAACAGAAAAGCATCGAACAGTATATCGATTGTGGTTTTTTCTCATTCTTTCTTGAGCATAGATGTCATCATCTGTTAAAAATCACGGAACATGACAAAATGTTAATCTCCAACAACTCTGTTTCAACGAGAATAAAGTACATCGAGCGTTTATAGTTAAATTAAATACGTGACTATTAGCTATTCCGCGGTTCTCGTGAAAATCCAACAACGCGTTTATTTAGTTCATCATGTATAAAAAAAAATCGAACAAAAAACCAGTAGTCAAAAAAGTCACCCAAGCATTGATTATAAGACCATTGAATGACAAAAATTACTTTATTTATTTGTTTTATTTATTTTTTTTTTTTGTAATACCTCGCACATGAGCGCTTTTGTAATGGAATTGACCGATTTAACGCGCTTTCTTTGATATTTAACAACAAACAATAATGCGAACAACAACCTTGAAATACTTAGCAAAAAAACAAACATAGATTTTAAACCTTGGGTACTTTCCCTTTCGTTAGAAGAATTAAGGGTACATTTTCTGTGTGTGTAAAATAGTACTCTACAGATTAGTTACCAGGGGAGTGTTTTTGGTAACGCGATATCGCACCGTTGCTAATCAACATCGATGTTGGAACGTCACGTCCACTAAATGGTTGATTTGAAAGTTGAAATTTTTTTTTTGGGGTATTTTTAAATTGGACGGTTTGAAATATTATTTAATCGTACAAAGGGGAACGTGTGTTAAAAGGTTTAATGAAATTATCGTTAATCGAATAAAATATGAGACATCATTGTAAACGTTATACATTGTATAATGCTAGTCTAGTCATTTGTAAACTGTGATCCCATTAGATTGTTTCATTAAAATAATAATAATGTAAAACGCGATTCATGTGTATGAATTGCGGATGCATATATCGTTTTATACGAAATGTGAGAGTCAATTTAGTTCGCTAGATCGTTAATCGAATGCATCGTTAATTCATTAACTAAGTTACCATTCATTGTATGTAAACCCAAATATCTTAAATTGCTTATAAATTTTCTCATTTTCTTTTTCTTACTTTATAAAAAAGCTAAACTGACAATGAAGCCTCCGTTGCCATAACAACCACAATAAACAACTATTGGCCAGTCAGGCAATCAGCACTGGAGCGCGTTTTGTTGACACTCACGTTGTGTTGAAATCCACGGGGGTCTGGGGTCACCATAGCAACGGTAACCATAACGTAAACAAGTAGGATTCCAAATCAGAGTGCATCAGAATGTTTTTGGAATTCGTTCCGTCATCATTGACGGGTTCAACTGTGAACCCCTCCAATATTGTCATTTGTGATTGGCTTGCAACTAATGTAAAATAAATTGCTTAAGTTTTTTGATGGCATTAATTAACGATGAAACAACTTCAAACATCGATGATTACAACATCGATGATATTTCAAACAACGATGATCTTAAAAAAAAATAATAAATTGATTTCGAAACTATATCAACAGTATCAGTATTGTTGACAGTTGGAACGATAACGTTTGATCTAAACCATACTTTCGATTAATAATTATATATTTTTTTAATTAATTAATTTACAATTTAATTACTATTAATTATAATAAAAATAATGCCATTTTAAACGCTGTGGTTTTTTTTTACGGAAATTCCGCTGTACAAAAAGTATCACCTCGGCTCATTGACATGAAATGACAGGTTCACCGAGTTCAATTGTGGAAGTTAGTTTTGTTTTATATTTCTTTATATATTTATATATAGTTATATATATTATATGTATATATATATATATATTGTACACACACAATTTAAAAAAGTGTGAAGCTATAGCACGTAGCCTCGTTCTGCTCAACTAACAATGGCACACTTTCCACTCATGACAATATTTTCCATTTTTTAGTTTGATTAAACCTTTTTTTATAGACGTAATCTATGTATATGTTACCAGCAATGTATACAATTTCTATAAACTGTCACGTCTAGTTCAGGCAATGTATGAAATTAGTATTATAGTGGTTACTATAGTTAGCTAAAATTTAGGCCCGGTTTAAATTTAAGCCTAAATTTTAGCCTTATTGTAATTTTTTTTTTTTTAGACAGAACATTGATATCTAACCATAAACAGTTGTTAACAGTTGTAATCAAGTTGTTATTTCGTAAATTGCCAAAAAGGTTAGGCAATGTATAGAATACTTGGATTTTATACATTGACGATAACAGTCAGGTAGCTAAATTAATTAGCATGCATATGATTAG
>JAQIWH010007306.1:0-11628 GCA_034695005.1 Cryptops parisi
TAAGAGTGTGAATTAGAAGTGAGTACTGGCAAGTTACTAATCTCTTGAAATAACAGTTTATCAATAACCTTCACAACGAAGGGAAATGAGGCTATTGGCATATAAAACTGAAAATTGCCAATCACACCTCCTTTATTAAGAAAATAAATAATGGCCATTTTAAATTTTGATGGATGTGAAAATGTTCTCTTGCAGCTGTGCGGTACTCCATATGTGAAGTATTTTTTTTTTCACTTACAAGTTATCAAGCTTTTTCCTTATTATTTTCTGATTTACTAAATAGTGTCAGCATTTCACCATGAACTTTGTCCCTACTACTATATCCTCAGCTGCAGATCAAATGACTTCTTGTTGTTTATGCTTGTTCCACACCTAGTGCCATAATTGTAAACAATATCAGGGCAACTTGAACACAAATATAAACATAAATTTGGTAATAATTTATTTAATGAGAATCAACGAAATAGATAAACAACTAAAAATTATCAATGGATTGGATTTATTCTTCATTATGAAAATAAAAACGAATTGACTGGACATTGATCCGTCTAAATTTGATAACAACAAAATGTTCTACGACCCCAGCCTATGTTCGAAATTGTTGAACCATTTCAACCTCACAGAGTAATAAGTCAAATGAAAGAGGTCAAAAAATTGGTTCTCGTTATATTCGGCTTGACTTGAGTATAGATTCTTGAAACGAGAACTTCATATTATATCAACATATTTTGTTTATTGATTTTCATAAGCTCGTTCGTCTTATTTATTTTCTTCGTTTTTCAGACACGTTTCTAGATTTATTTTTTTACGAATGCAACATAATATGGCGAATGCAAATATCACTTTAGACTCTCCTATAGGTCAAACGTCTCGATGGATTTTGATAACTGAAGTGTCTACGAATTTGACTTAGTCTCTCGAGTGACACTGGTCCTATTTCGTTTAATATGGCGGACGCTACATGTCATACGTATATCCATTTTGTTTGGTACTCTCCTATGTAGAGGCTAATTGACTCGATGGTTTTTGATGAATGGGGTGTCTATGGATTTGTCTTAGTCTGTCGAGTGTCGCTGGCTATATGCTGTTAATAAAAAAACAATATGGCGAACGTTACATGCCATATATTCATTATTGTTTAGCTCGTTCTACAAGCTAAACTGCTCGATGAATGAGGTGTGCATGGATTCGTCTTAGTCTTAAATGTATCATTCGGAATATGCCGTCAAAAAAACCACTATGACAAACGCTTTTATGCGCAGTCGGGTTTTTTATTTTTTAAATAAGCAATCTTGTTTATATCTGTAAACTTACCTGTTTTTCTACTAGTTGTACTATATAATTTTTTTTCAACCTTATATTCAACTTTGCTTTTATCTCGTTTATGAACCCTTCTATTATCATTGTAAACGAATGAACTTAATAGTCGAATCCGGTTATTATAATCACGGATAATGTTATCAATTGGCTACAACTATTATCATTATCAGTCGGTCCCAAGACACTTTAATTTTTTTCCAGCATTTTCAAGCATTATTCTCAAGGTGATCACAATAACCGGATTTCACTGCATCACTTTAAATAAACAAACATTTTTTTAACACGTGTACTTTCGACCTGGGGAGCAGGAGAATTTGCTCCTAATTTACTTCCAAGTGGCTGTCAGTGGGGAACGAGCATTGCGTCCACCTTAATGTTTTGCTAACATTAAACTTTGACTTTTTTATTGCCAAACTGCATTAACACTGGCTTTCCTTTCACCGGCTGGGTTTTGTTTTTCGCACCTCGGTGATTAGTCATTATCACTGATGACACGAAAAAAGAAGGGGGAGGATGTGAAGGGTTTTTAGTTTCTGTTTTTCTCTCGTTCTTGACGTGAGGGGAGGGCGGCGGCATTATTATGGCATTTCGGGGCATCACTGGCATCAAATGGGGGCCCACCAATTGTATACATATCAACTAGACTATACCCGTAACTAAATAAAAAAACTCTAAATATGTAAACACTTTTAGAAAACAATCAAGCAAAAAAAAAAAGTTTAGACCTTTTCTATTGGCCAAATGATACGATCAACTTTTACTGTGATTTTTTATTACGATTTTAATGCAACCGATGGTAAGGCCATTTTTTTCTTGGTGCAACTGAGATAACGTCACGCCATTGGTTGGTTGCTGCATAAAAATCGTAATTAAAATCTCAGTAAAAATCAATCGTGTAATTTGGCCAAAATGATGACAATACCTTACACTTATATTTCGTTTGATTATCACATTGTTTTTTTTTTTAACTCGGAATTAATTTCACCTGTAATTTTCTTGCGGCGTGTGTAAATACAGATACACAGTTCATGATTGCGAGATTTTTCGTGGGATTTAAAGTTTCCATGACATTTTTCCAATTACATAGACCTGTCGTTGAACTGTTTTCGCAAAGAGTTTGCAACTATAACAATAAACGCATTCCGTTGTTTCGGAGAATATATCAACCACTCTCTTTTTTTTCTTTCATTCCATTAACTTTAACAAAATATAAATGAGATTTGAAACTTCTGAAACATTTTCTATCACCATCGGTGTATTCCGTTTTAAGATATTTTAACTCTCCAAAATTTTGTGGCTTATTTTGACAAGACAATGTTCGATCAGTTCATTTGTTTCTTGAAAAAAACCACAAAGCAGTGTCACTGTTCAATGTCACTGTTTCTTGTTATATTTCTTATTCTCCATTGATATACACCCACAATCACAATTTAAAAAAAAAAAATAAAAAGATTTAAATTTTTTTCCATTCACTTAACCATCCACTTCCCGCTCAGTGAATTTTTACACCCTGCAATGCTCATTAAAAATCATACTACCTTCTCCTCTTTTTAACCAAACTCTCCTCATCATCATCTTACATGATCATTATTTCACATTCATGTACTTATTTTAAATCTCCACCCACCATTTTTACATCAATTCAAGTTCTGTTACCTTGTCTGATGACATTCACCAAAATTTCAAAATCCGCAACCCTCGTTCACCGTTAAATTTTGCGGCCACCACTCCAATTTGCCTCATACAACTTTGTTTTAAATGTCTCTTGTTATACCTATTTACTCCACTGATAGACACCCACAGTCACAATTTTTTTAAAAGGTCTAAAAATTTCTTTTTCCACTGCCTTGTCCATGACCATTCACATCCCGCTCGGTAAATTTTCACACCCTGTAAATGCTCATTAGAAATCATACTACCTTCTCTTTTTATTCACCCAATCATCACACAACTCTCTTCCTCATCATCTTATATGATCATTATTTCACATTCATGTATTTATTTTAAATTTTCACTTATCATTTTTTACATTAATTCAAGTTCTGTTACCTGATGACATTCACCAAAATTTAAAATTCCGCAACCCTCAGTCACCGTTAAATTTTGCTGCCACAGCTATACAATTGTCTTCTTACAACCTTGTTTTAATTGTTTCTTATTGTATCCCTTTGCTCCATTGATACAACACACCCACTGTCACAATTTTTTTTTTTAAAGTTTTAAAATTTTTTTCCACTGCCTTATCTATCCACACCCTGCTCGGCAAATTTTCACACCCTGCAATGCTCATCCGAAATCACACTACTTCCTTCACTCATTCACCTGATCATCACCCAATTTGTTCCTCATCATTTTACAAGCCCATTACTTCATTATCATTATCATACAAGTTTTTATTTCATTATTTTTACATAATCTCAAGTTTCGATACCTTGCCTGATGACACTTATCGTAATTCAAAAATCCGCAACCCCCACTCACCATTCAAATCTGCCACCCTCATAGCGAATTAACCTATTACAACCACTGGTATCAACACTTTTTGTCTTTTACTTTTATTTGCATTGATATGCAACCATTATAACCTTTGTTCATTGTTGATATGCACCCATTGTTACAATTTAGTATCAAAATTTTTTGTATTTTTGTATTTTTTTGTACTTTGCTTTTTATTCTGCATTGATATGCACCCACTATTTTAATATTTTAAATTTATTTTTTTGATTATTACCTTACCCCCATAACCCATTAGTAATTATGTCTGTTGCTCAGTATTTTTTTAACTTTGTCTCATCCCACGATGATCATACCATTAATCTAATTCAATTGTTTTTACTGACTTAATTACCTTGCATGTTAAAAAAAAAAACTACTTTCCTTTTATTAGATAAGATTTCGATTTATTATATCTTGTGAGAAACATTCTCACCTACTCAAATTCTGCTTATACATTACGTCACACCGTAAATACACTATATTTATATTTTGGACTGTTTTTTGTGTTTTTGTTTTTATTTTCGTATCCAGCACAGCAAATATATAATCTCTGTAAACCACTTCACATATCTACCTTTTCACTTACTGTAAATAAACTGCACCGCATTTGTATTTTATCATTTTCAGGGATTGCGAAAGCTAGGCGACCATGTAACAGGCCTGCCATTTGGTCGTCATTTTTCGTCATAACATTTGTATTATTTTGCATCAACCTCATTTGTATTTGACGGAAATAAACAAACTGAAACTGAAACTGTCAATGTCAATAGCTAGTTTCAATTCGTCCGTTTCTTCATTCCTTGCATTGGTACTTTTGTCATACTCTAAATATGGAGAAAGTGAAAGTTCACTTGTTTGAACTTCGTTGAAGTTGCCAACCGGTCGGTATACTTGAGCCAAGATTATTTCTATACAGAAATAATCTTGGATGTACTAAAGTTTTACTCTAGCTAATTATCTACCATTCAATCTAGAAAATACATCTGTCTATCATACAATCTAGAAAATACATCGCTATGGGTGGGTGAGGAAGAAGGGCTGAAGCCAAAATTCCCCCTTATGCCTCAGGCTAGTAACTCGTTTAGGCACTTGACCCCTCTGAATAGACACTGAGAGGAAATCTTTCTTTGCTTGGATATTTGAAAAACAATTTTTACTAAAATATCTAAAAAAAAACTTTGATCAACTGAAATTGGGAATTGGTGCCCCTACAAATCTGGAGCCCCGGGCATGTGCCCAGTGTGCCCATACAATAATACGCCACTTCTAATTTCTTCGAGTTTTTTGCAAAAAAATGGTAGAAACTATTCTGAAGATGGACTTCATTTTCAGTGCTCCAAAACATGTCCAAGCTGTGTAAAGTTGTTTAATCAGAAAAAAACAAAAACAAGACATAACTAATTAAAAAAAACAGCAATCATCTTTCAAAACGTTTTTACGTGTTTTTTACTTTATATTTATAACATTTTAGACTAATTTTTAGAAAACAAAACCTAAAACAAATCTTGTAAATATAGCAGGGTAGCCGGAGTAGTAATATTGACTTATTGCCAGTTTACACTATTTTTTTTCTGATCGTTTAGAGTAGATTTTTCCTCACTTGATCTTCCAGAAAAAGATCTTTCTACACTCTAGACTAGAGAATTGGGGTGCTTGGTGACGTCATGCTAGTCACGCCCAGAGGTTCGGCACTTCACGTTGACTGTAAACACAGTGAAAGAAGAATGTCTATCTAATCTGTTTATTCTGTGCACACAGAAGACAGTCTGGTTCTGGTTGTTGTAGATCACAGTTCGGTTTCCTTTCTCATCTGCTCGTTGTTCTACCGTCCACTGATTCACCATTATTACTAGGTAAATACTAACTATCGGATGGTGTACATTATGTTTTTTACTTGTTCGGATATTGATGTTTTCATAATATGTATGATATTTTTTGTTTAATTTTGAGGAAAATGGCCCTTTGCATGCTGCGAAATGCTAGGGCGATGCTGGACCAAGTGCAGATTGCCTTGGCAACTTATTTCCAAGTTGATCCTGAGATGGTAGAAGTGCGACTGGTGCCACTGCCGGAGGTGAAGGGGACCAATGGGTGTCACATGGTGGCCATGAAACCGTCCTGGTCCCGACACGGCGTCCTCTGGGTGTTCTTTGCCGACTCTTTGTTTAACACCGTGGTCCCCATGCAGTTCCGACTACTGTACCTGGAACCTCACCAGGGAATGATGTGGACGGGTACTATGTTTGCGGTGAGTTTATTTTGATTTTCTTCCAGTGGTTTTGTCAACCAGGGAGGGATGGGAAAATGTTAGGCTTTCGGGTGAGAAATTGGCACCTATGGAAGAATGGTTCAGGAGTAAGAGATAAACTAATCACAGAATTTTAGTAGTGAACACTTGTTGTGAACACTTGTTCTGTGAACACTTATACTTCACTTCATTAGCATTCAAAGTAAAGTGAAACATTTGTGTAATGATAAGTTTTGTCATTGATGGATTGCGTTTTTTGTTGTTGTTATTACCAAAGATTACACCCCTGTGTACTTTATTACTTTATATATTTTATTCACCTTGTAAATCTTAACTGGTTGATTTTAGTACGATGATATTTCAGTCTTAATTTTACTTTTTTATATTCTTTTTGTTGATGTTTGTCATTTTGTATGACACCATGTGTAAGTTTTATGCAAGCTTCATGGTTTTCTTATCTCATATGAGATGCGTCCAATAAAAATAAGTAATAAGAAGAAATTACTTTTTTTTCCAAAAATGACATTTTTTTTAAGAAAAGAGTGTGGAATACACAATACACTCACATCAAAGGGTACCTCCACTGTTTGTAGTTTGTTACTTACTTTACCACTTCCTGGATTTTCCAGAAAATGACAGCATAATATAGAGAATCATCTTGATGACGTTTCTCACCAGAAAAACAGCTTTCCTGAACATTATCAAAAATGTGGCTTATCATTATATTACCCGAAGCCCTTCAATTATTCTTACAACGCTACTAAAAAGTGGTCATTATTGTTTTTGGTCATTTCCTGCTTAAGTTTTGTTTTGTTTTTTCGACCAAAATGTATAGTGTTTATTTGTAACTTGTAGCAGGCCTAATAGATAATTTTTGACGTCTGCTTTAGCCTATGTAAGCTTTTCTCCGAGTCCCAGATAAAAGACAAGTCATATATTAAACTTAGTAGTAAATTACGAAGGTTTAGCCGAATATTTTCCCTAGACATAAAAGGTCTAAAAAGCTTGGTAATTAATATTTTTCAGAGTCAATATTTTTGGTTCCGCTTACAGTAGAATCACTGTCATCCCGACATATATCGATATATCGGATCAGTGGGTGTCGGATTACTGCAAATTATCGGATTACTGGATTTTGGAAACAAATCATTAAATAATCCGACACTTGGCAGGTCGGTTCATGAAACTGTCTTTAATAGCAAAAAATAATAAATAAATAAATAAAAAATGGACGAGTTTCGTGTGCATTGCAATGATATTGAAGATGAATTAACTTTAGAATAACTGAATAGGCCTAACTGAAAAATAACTTTACTCAGGTACATCTTCAAATATCATTGCTATTTACATGAAACTCGTCAATTTTTCTTTTTTTTTGCTTTTAAAGACAGTTTCATGTACCGACCTGCCAGCTACCAAGAGTGAGATTACGGAGGTGTCGGACTAGAGAGACTACTGTATTTTAACTCATCATCTTCGGTCTTAGTATTATACATTGGGTGTGAATATTTTCAGCACATGTTGTCGTGTAAAATTAATGGTCTTAGTATTATACATTGGGTGTGACTATTTTCAGTGCATTTTTTTCGTGTAAAATTATTTTTGTTTAAAATCTAGTTAATTTGCTAAAATTTATTAGATTTATATATACTGTATATCAAGAAAGCGTTAAAACTGAAATGTTGAAAACTAGAGCACATTAACTGCACGTTAGTTCCATTATTTGGTCGCGTATTTATTATTATTATTTTGCTAATGCCTGGTAAACTGAAACGTGTGTAAATGTTTGTGATGTATGCAATGTTTGTTTATAGAAATATCTTCTTTCTTCTTTTTTTTTAAAATTATAGGACGACTTGAAATTGTACAAATTTCCGGAGAGCATGATGAAGCAAAATGTAACAAAAATTGTGAACGATAAGAAGAGCAGAGGTGATGTCGGATGCTCCTCCTCCTCCGTAGTTCCAGAAACTGCAGCTCCAGAATCTGTCGCTCCAGTTAGTTTAGCTCCAAAACTTGTAACTCCAGAATCACTGACTCCAGAATCTGTAACTCCAGAATCACTGTCTCCAGAACCTGTAGCTCCAGAATCACTGACTCCAGCTGCTGTAGATGCTGAAGAATGTGTCACAGAATCAGAAGATCGTTTTTTGGACAAGGATTGTAAGCAAGAACCGAATGCAACAAACACCGTACTGGACGATGAACTCAACATGGGTGATGTCGTAGCTCCAGAAGAACGTCCGTTGGACGAGGATTGTAAGCCAGAAACTAAAGTTAGCTCCAGCACTGGTGGTGTAGAAATGGATGAGGCTGGTTTGCCAACGCTGGTAGCTTCCGACAAACAAGAATGCTTAACGGGTGATACGTGCGCAGGCCCGTCTAGCTCGACATTGGACAAACCTGAAAAGGAAACTCAAGCAGAAGGATCCGTCTCACTTTGTTCGAGTCAAGTGAACTGAGTGTTGAACAGTAACTCATTTTTATTACACGTTTTTTCACTGCCAGCAGCGACGAAAATTATTAACCGCTTCATTTCGAAATATTACCAGTAATGTACTATCCAGACATTCTATAGAGTTGTTAGTTTCTTTTTGCGAGGTATGATATACCATCTTGTTATACAAGTACAGACATTTAGTTTGGTTAATGTCAGTGTAAGTTAGTGAACAACATTTTTTATTTCAAAAAAAAAACAAACAAAACAAACAAAAACACATTTAAACGTGGCTTAAATTCTTGAAGTTAAAAGGTTGACATTTTCTCACCTTAAAAATTATAGTGTTGAAAAGTTAGAAAACACTTAATGGATAAAAAAATTAGATTCTCCTCTCTCTCCACGAATCCCATTACATCCTCTGGTAAACCAAAACATTTTCTCAGTTTGTTCACGTGTTCTTTCACAAAAAAGTAGCATTCATCCAAGATCTGACAAATCCTGTCGTACATACGGTATTAAATCATAGCATGTCATCTATTTTATCATATTCATTCTTAAATTCGTGCTTGACGTAATTATTATTTCAGTGCTAATTTCATACATTTTTTAAATCAGGCTTGGCATTCTGTAGAATACCTGGATTATACACATTGCTGGTGACTGATAAATACTTCATTTCTACTTAATTTTGATATATACTTATATTTTTTTTGATATACTTGCATACTCAAATTTCAATTTCAGTTTGATATACTGTATACATTATTTTTATTTTTATAGTTCAATTATTCCAGTTATTTCAATCTTATTCCAGTTGTATTTCAATTTTCTACTTAAATTACATTAATTAGATTTACATCAATTAGCTTTGTTTAATAAAACTTGTACTTTTTGATGGTTAGTAATTTTTCAATCAATTTTGGAAATGCAGACATTGGAAATCATCAATCTCGGAAACAAGCAAAAAATATTGTTGATCTACATTTTGTTTTTCTTTTCAGTGGTTAGATACCGATTTGTGTGTTTTATCATGACATATTATACTAAATTGTAATATATCATGGTTTTACATAAATCGGTATGAGCAGATATAAAGCGTTTCACGAAAACGAAGAGCGGGTAACTTGCTTGTGTAGTATTTGAAATGTTATTTTGGACATAATTTATATTAACAACATTTTACTTAAGTGGGGGGTACTTTCTTTACGATATAATATTCTGACAAAAAATAAAAAATAGGAAAAAAATAATCAAAATTAAAAATTCTTACCGATAGTAGAAATTTTTATTATTTTTTCCTATTTTTATTTTTGTCATGATAATAAGGGTAAAGAATAGTAAATATATAATATTCTAATAATTAAACTATTACAAATATAGCTAACCAAGTAGAAATTAACAATAAAAATAGAAATTTTGTTTATAAAATGTTCGAGGATTACTGCATGTTGTAATTGACGAACTTTGACATTAGTCATGTTAGAAGTCAAAGTAAGGCAGTTGACAATTGATTGAAGGCTTGCCCGGAATAACGTTGCGCGTAACAATTCATAGTTTTGAGTAAAGAAGTATTCAGCAACACATTGATGGTCACCTATTAGGTACCCAAATTTGAAGTGATATACGTATGTTTTAGGTAGGTATGAGTTAGTCTATATTGGCAGCGCTATCTCTTGGCCCATATTATATGAGGCACGATACCTTCCTAATGCATACTTTTGAGCAAACAAAAAACATGTGCAAAGATATTAGTGCAAGAAGTGTGAAGTAGCCCATAGAGAGCAAGGCAAGTTGAGATCTTTAAACTCGTTTTTCTCGAAATTGCAAAAACCTTACTTAACATCCTTTTGCACCAGACCCTTCAATTTTAGATGAAACCAGTCATCAATTCGAATCAGAAAACAAATAAAAATTCACCTGTTTGGTTAGTTAAACGATAGATATTCAATCGCGAAGTTTATAATTATGTAAATTATAATAATAATAAATTAATTATTGTATTCGTAAAGTTTTGATGTATAAAGAAAAAACTATTTGTCATTAGTTATTTTAATGTGTTTATGTGCAACAATTTAATTAAAAATTCAATTTTGTTATTGCATGGTTGTACTATTTCGGACTGAAAAAAATGTAAAGCAAATAATTCAATAAACAGTAAACTTGTGTACAATAAACCTGATCTACACTAAACCTATTATTGTACACAGTAAACAAGATTAATTACTTAAACATAGCATAAATAAATAATAAAAGTGGATTATATTCTTAGATTATGTTTCTGTTCACTTGGGAACGTGAAAAACCTAAGTTTTGCATATTTTTGTACCAATTATTACATCCAACCACACCACACACTTTCCTATTTAAATGAACACTCCTTTCCATATTAATTTTTCATAAATAAACAAGTAAACAAATAAACATTGCAAAAAGAGCTTTGGTTACTGCTGTGAACAGTAGCATTTTCTTATTTGTTTGTTCTCGACATGTTCTCTTTTCTCTCGTGGGTGGCGCTGTTCGCAATGCTGAGTTACGATGGCACGTTGCCTATGGCAAGGTGTATGGAAAACAACTCAAAAAAGAATTTTTTGAGATGGGCATTGTACGTCTGTTTCACTCAGTGTGACAAATGTCTAAATTTTTAAATGTTTAAATTATATTAAAACTTTACTCGGTTTCCCATTTTTTTTTTTCTCAATAGTGTAGATGTTGAGGCCCTTACTCTTTGATCACGTGGTGCAAAGTGTGCACATTCTTGCAGGACATGCATTTGCATATCTCTTTTTGTTATGAATGTGGTGTTATTCATGCCAATCAGTGTTATTGCATGTCATAGTTTTTCCACAATAGCCAGTTATTTAGTGGCTTGTTAATAGTTTAATAACTTGATGAACGGTTAAAAGTTTTAACTGCTGCATGACAGTATCACTCCTATTTGTCGGCGGGTTCGTTTCCTATGGATCGTCGGGTTCCTTGAATCACGACCGTTGCTTGCTTCGACAGCTCTCGACTTCGAATCCGGTGACCGGCTTGCCCGTTTACTCGTTGCGGTAAATAACACGTTTGCATGAATGGAAACAAAACATAGTTTATTGCTATGTTAAATCGTTTGTAGTCAATAAAC
>JAQIWH010007307.1:0-11627 GCA_034695005.1 Cryptops parisi
TGACGACGCCTAACGGACTTCTTCAGTCGACCACAATCAGTTCCTGATCACATCTGATTGTGACACCGACAACAGGGGCTACATTTTTTCTATTATATTATATTATATCATATTATATTATATTATGTCAGGTCCAACATTTTCTTATTATATTCTGTTGTGTGCTATGCAATAGCATGGGATGAACTGATGGCTGGAGCTGGGGCGCCGGGCTAGAATTAGTGAATTAGTGCGCCGAGCTGGAGCTGACGTGCAGGGCTAGAGCCGGACTCAGCTTGCCGAATGGGCTAAGCCGGGCTGGAAAAGGCTTTGCGCAAGGCTCTGTTGAAGACATCATAGCAGCACAATATAAAATTGACTCGAGCACATCCACTTTTTGCTCATATGAAAAAAAAAACAATAATAAGTTTTAGAAAAATAGTTTTGTAATAAACTTACTTAATGATCTATTATTGTCTTAAATTCGATCACAATCGCTCCCAGCAGCAGGTGAATGAGTTTAATGACAACCCACTATGATCTCTGTTGTTCATGCATCACCTGCGAATACATCAATACATGACAGTTAAAAGTGTTATTTGCTATATTACAAAGAATGTAAGCAATATTATGATTAACAATAACCCCTTTTTGTACGTAGTAATCATGTGAAGAAAATAAATATAAGTTTACTTTAACAAGCAAAATCGTAACTATTGTATTCATCATAAACATAGCTCATTGTCAAATAACACTGCTCACATTCAAATACACTGAATTTAACAAAAATAGTTTTGTAATGAACTTACTATAATGAACCTCAGTGGTTGTGAAGGGCTTAAATTTAATCCTAATAGCACCCAACAGCAGTTAAATGAGTTCATGAGAACCTTGTCATCATGGTTGTTTATCTGTCACCTGCGAATACATCAACAGAAAAGCATTAAAATATCATCTATTATATTAAAAACAATGTAAACATAACATTATGATTCATAGTATTATTAACCATAGTACCTATGTGAAATAAATATTTGTGAAGCAAAATTGTAAAAGTTATGTCATGCATAGCTCACCTATATTATTACTATAATTGAACAATTCACTGGTTTCAACAAAATAGTTGTGTAATGAACATACTACACTGAACTTGGAACATTTTTTAATAATAATCTTATGACTGGACCCTCTTAGTGAGACTTCAGCATAAAATAAATTGATACTTTGTACTTTAATAGCAAGTAAAAGTGATTAAACAATGCATAATATACATACCCATGTGTAGTATATGATGTAATACATTGAGCATACTGTACAATATAGTAACTTTAGGAGTCCATTTATTGTGAAACCTAGAATGTAATTTAAAGTTTCATTAATTAATTAAAATATATTAGAGTTTATTACATATAAAACTATGTATAAAATTAAAGCAAAAAAATGTATAATAAATGAAAAATGTCAATCAAGTATACACTACCTTTGCTAATGCAAAAAACATAGGTGCATTAAAATGTCTTCTTGTGCAGTACAGTTTACCTTAATTAGAAATTTTTACTAATATTATCAGTTTTATGATGTACATAGATTGTTTATAATTGGGTTATATAAAATATTTTCTTTAAATTAATTCATGATGTATGTAAATACTGTAAGCTACATACCTAGTACCATGTGAATTGAAACCATTGGTGATTTTGAGAATAAATATCACTCCATAGAAAAAAATTTCTTATTCATAGATATTGTTTGAAGAGTCTAGAATCTGAAATACATTACTAAAAAAAATATAAAATTGTTTATTAAAAATATATCATTGAAATTATTCATACTGTCCTTTTCCTATGTTAAAGCAAGGGGAATTTTTTAACAAGCTCTATCGCATGTTAAACTGCATTTCACAGAAAAACTCATAGAAAATAAAATGTTAAGATTTAAACGTACTATAACCATATAAAATTAAAATTTTAAAATATTTTAATTAGATTTAATAATTAACAATTTTCTATATGCTAATTATAATTTTAATACAACTAGCGACACGTAACGGGAAAACGTGAAGCTCTATTATTAATTAACAATTACACCAAAAAATTAACTACTTTATTTTAACAATTTGTTTTATTTTATTCGAACATTTTATAATTTATTACTAATTAATATTATTCATTAATTAGAATAACTATTGTTTTTAATTGATAAGCGATCGCCGCGCTATTCAAATAACGCGGTGCTCAAAAAAAGCAATTCGGAATCTGACCAATCGGAGGATAGGATACTTAACAACGGTGATAAAAGCTCACTGCTGATTGGGCTAATCTTGGAGGTGAGGTGGAGTATAAAAGTGGGTACATTCGTGGCGGGAACGCCAGTCTGCGTTTGACAGCGGTTGAGATTGTTGGTTCTTGAAACGAGTTGCTGACAGTTTGGACAACGCGTGCGTTTCAGTTTCCAGAGGTACCGCTCGGATTGTTGAGCGACGGCATCCTGCGGACATCTGACGCTTGAACCCGTACGCAACCAACGTTTGTAAACACGGTCCGGTTTGCAAACGTGTGGGCTTACATTTGCGGTCACGTATACGAAAAGTAAAGTTCTCGCTGCCATCAGGGGACACGAAAATCAGGTTCGGTGAGAAGCAGACGATTAGGCCAAAGGTGTCTGGACATCACGGAGACTTTTAGCAGTAGGCTGGTCTCGATGTTTCCAGATTCGATTCTTTGGCCCACCGATAGATAGTGTTTTGATTTATATTTTTCATCCTTTTTCAGAATCTAGCTAGATATTGTAAAAATGTCCCCCCAATTTTTTTTTCTATTCCAGTCTCATCGTGAAGAGCAGAAAATAGCGCACAGTGTTTGAATTGACTTTTGGGGGTGGGTTTGTTAGTGAGCTAGGTTAGGGCGTATGGTTAGGAATGACATTTTCAATTTTTGTTGTAGTTTTATTTTCTGGAGTGTATTGGGTTGAGCTTAATTTATATGGAAGTGTCATTCGTTTGAAAGGAACAGTGGTGTTGATAGAACATATTTATAGTTCCATAGTTTAATGTTATGCTCTGTGGCTTAGACATTTTTGGAGCAGTAGTTTAACTTCGTAGCTACTGTTCTTTTCTAGCTAGAAAACCTCTAGAGTTAATTTTTCTTTATTAATATTGTTAATATAATTTATCACTTATTTGAGAATAGTTAAACCTATGTGTAGGTGCGCTTTGTTTGTGTTGATTTCCTTACAATTTGAATTCTCATTAATTTTGTTTGTTGTCATGAACTCGATTTCGTGCAACCATGACCATCAGTTATAGAAACAATTATTTCTATAGTTGTTGGTCATGGTGGTGGCAGCTTGGGATTTTGAAACTGGTTGCTGAGTTCATCGCGTTAAATGACAGAATCATCGAAATATCATTTTTAGCTTAGTTTCGCGATGGATCGCCAATCGTAAATGCATTACGATGGATTCATCCGCTGGTGGTGCTCTTAGTTGTCGTACGCTTTTTTTTTTATTATAAAGGGTGGTCCAATCTTCTGTCGAGTTCCCCGGGGTTGCTGACGACATGCTAAGAGTACTTTATCAGCGGTGTTAGCCGAACAAAACTCGTTCATAGATAACAGGCTATTAACGAGTTCAGAATGGTTAGCCTAATGATATAAATTTCAGGTACCCAACGTTGGAGCAGCTTAACCCAGAGTTGCATAGTAGGTAAGACTATGTGGCTCCGATGCACAGAGAAGAGGAATCGTCTGGCTGAGGTCTCGGATATGTTCCCCATGTCCTATATAAAGTGTTTAGTGCCTTGTCAGGAGCACCGATGGTCTTTAGGGTTCTGTTTTAGGCTCTGTCTTAGCTAACGGTTAGGCTTTGTCTTCCTCCTGACAAGCATAGGTTTCATCACCAAAAATCCAACCTCGGCTGGGCGCAACATTTTTAGCTATGTATGGGATGGTTTTCTCGTCATCCAAAGTAGGACTGTATAATGTTGTACAAGAGTTTAAAAACGAGAATCGTCGTAAATCGTCATGTATATTTTTTGTAAGTTTCAGGTACCTAATGTTTTGTTTTTTTTCAGGTTTCTTAGTTTTAAGGTTTAAATTACCATGACATGGATTCTATCATCTTTCTCTCTTTTGCAGCCTCAAAACATCGTTCAGGAAAACTCATGGAAGACAGTTTTTTAAAATATTAATAGCTTAAAAGCTATCTGACCTACGCAATTTTTGGTGTGGCAAGTGGAACATATTGTGAACCGTGACATCAACTTCTTGCTAACCATTTTCACTGGTTGGGAAAGAAGCCATGTCGGTGTAAACAAATTGCTCGAGTTGTCATACCTAAAATTGCGTCACAATTTTTGTTTGGAAAGTCTAACAATTTGTGAGCAACTGATGTCGGTTTCTTGCCAAGCAGTTTCATTGGTTGGTAAACAAACTAATGCCACAGTTGTCCACAAATTGCCCCCCAAGTTGCCATATCTAAAAATTGTGCCAGATGACAGGTGGCTTTAATACTTGTTTGTATTTTTGTTCAGTTGCAGGTGTTTTCTTATTATATATCTGGATATGAATTTCATAGGATTATTGTATTGGTGTTTTGTTGGTGACTATTTTGAATTAATGAGGTATATTCTTTATTTATATTCATAATAAGTTATTTTGTGATTATTTAATTTTAATTGTTTTTTTTTATGCTCACAGGTCAACATCCTAGTCCATTTTGAGATGCTGTCCTGCATTTGAAATAATTCTGATAATATTGAAGTTTTTAAAATTGAATGAAAAATGTTTTAATATTGCAGTCAATTGTAATGATTGAAATATTGGAAATGTAATTAATTTTTTTTTTGAAATAATGCATTTAGATGTTAAAATATTATCGTTAAATTAACTTGCTTCAATGTTCACTTTAATTTGTAATTGAATTTTTAATTACACCTGAAATTGTATATGTTCAAAATTGATTTTAAAGTTATAATTTTTGTTAAATAAAGAAAGATATTTTATTTTATTTTGCAACGTTTGTGTGAATGTAATTGAGTGAAGGAAACTGGCAGGTAATGTATTGATATGAAAATTCAGCACGATAGTATTACATTAAATTTTAAAAGTAATATTTTATAAAGTAAATTATAATCGAAAGTGAATAGTATTAATATTATAATTAAAAAGTAACCAAATAAACTTAACAGTAATTTTATTAAGCAAATTTATAATAAAGTAAAATTAGAAAATTGACTTTGAATTAATGAAAAAGAGTATTTTAATTAAAAGAGTTAAAAAGAGTATTGAAATTTAAATTAAATTTTCTAAATTTTAATTTTAAAAATTGTGGTTTTTTTATAATATAAAGTTTTTTTTAAATCATTTGTGCCAGTTTAATACTAGTGACGCAGTGACGCCTTTTATTAACGAAATTGAGAGCTACAGTATAAACTGTAAAGCATGGGGGGGGGGAGTAATCTCGTTTTCCGTTTGTAACGGGGTGGCTAAATATCCAAATTTTTGCACATTGAAAATCGGATATATTTATATTCTTGTGCAGCAAATAAATGACATTATGATCAAATAAATGGACTTTATGGTTTTTATTATTTTTTTATCGAAAAATAATAAAAACATAAAATAATTTGACGTCATTTAATGATTTTCAAGCCTTGTAGTGGTGGAATTTATTGATAGATGGCGAAACATGTACCGTTTTGGATGCGTATGTACAGAAAGCGCATGAGTGTGTTTATATGGTAAATTTATTTTCATGGGCACTGCAGTGTTTGGTTATTTACTTTTTATTCAACCTTGTAGTTTATTTTTGTAGTAAATCGAAATATTTAACTAAACATTGCTTGGATTATTATTTATTTTAAGGGTACCAACTTGTTTAAGCCATCCATAAGCAGAGCCCTTTGATATTATTCCTTCTTCTCTTCAACGTCTGATTGACAATGTACCATAGTATTTTCTTATTATTATTTTTAACTACCACTCATTTAAAACAATTTTTTTTCTTCTGAATATTATAAAGATTTACTTCGATTATTAAAAATACTGTATATTATTTCTTTCATTGCTTTAGAATGGCTTTGAGTTGCATTTCACCAATATTCCGTTTGTATCGGGGATCTGTAGCCTTCAGGTAACGTTAGAGATTTCGATTAGCCTACAGTGGAATCCGGTTATTGTGATCACTTTGAAACTAATGCTTTTTGATAACAATAGCTGGCTGATAACATTAACCGATGTAAATAAAACATTAAACGGTGTCTTGGAACCGACTGATAACATTATCTATTTGTGATTATGATAACCGGATTCTGTTATAATATCAGAAAGTTCTCATTGTTAAAATTAAAATACACACTTTTTTTTTCCAGACCAATTTCATGTATTCAAGACTGCGTTCAATGGAGATCGTTAGCCAGCGACTCGGCAGACAAGGTAAATAAATGATGTTAACCAAAACATACCTTGTCAGCAGTGACATGCAGTCGCTCTGAAACGGCGGTTTTTGCAAACACAAACATTTCATATATTATGTTGCGTGTCAATTTTCCAGGTTATGATTCATTCTGCATAGTTTTTATTTTATTATGTGTATTTTGATGTGATAGAAAAAGGGTGACGATTCAAGTTCGTCCAGTTCGAGCTCGTCTGATTCGAGTTCGTCCAGTTCATCCAGTTCAAGCTCGTCCAGCTCAAGTTCGTCTAGTTCCAGCTCGTCTGGTTCGAGTTCCGATGGAAGTTCGTCCGACTCCGATACTGACGCACCAAAAAATAAGGATGGCGTGGAGCGTTTCGTCGCTGCCCCACTTCCAAGTTTGAAGCAGACCGAAGCTGCAGAGAAACTGAATGCGTTGCTAACATCTATGTTTGTAGGTATCATTTTGCGTTAACATGTAATATATAACAAATGAAAACAAAATTGAATTAAATTTATGTTTTATTAATATCTGTTAATGGTAGATGACACCTAGCATCGAAACCAAGCGATCAGAATACAACATAAAATTGCCCACTGCGGTCAAAACTTACGAGCGGAGGAAACAACAACAGGAAGAACGGAAGCAGTTGAAGGAAGAGAAGCAATTGTTAGTTAACTACAGTAGTTAATTTTGAGAGTCGCAACGTGTAGCTTACGTTGTTAACGTGTTGGCGATAATAATTGTTAATTGCAGGCAGGATCAAACGGGTGTGACGGGCGAGATCGTCGAAGCTGTGAAAGACGCCGCCGTCGAACTGGGAGGAGACGTCAAAAGCACCGAGATCGAGTTGTTGACGCAGATGACCCGACAAGCCGAAGTGACTCGTAAACGCGCGGAAGCTACCGATACGCCAATGCTCGAGTACGTCGGTTTCAATCGTTTTCTCCTCTTTAATGTCACTACCTATTAGCGTTTGGATCGTATGTCGTTAACCCTCGTTGAACGCGATCCCTCGAATGTAGCTTTAAAGTGTTTTTCAATTGTCACTTGTAACCTGTAATCGACTAGCGACTACCAGTAATCGACTGTAGTTAAACTTAAATTATTCAACCTTCTCTCTACACTTCTTGATATTGTGCTCTTTTCAGAAATTTTCAACTAATTAATAGTTAATTTAACAATTTAGTAGTTTGGTGACTAAAATTAATATAAGAAAATGATGACAGGTTGATGTTTTATGTTAAAGTCAATTGACGTTGTGTAAAAAAACACTTTCAGCTTTAAATTTTCACTCCTATTTTCTCTTAAACTTGTCAATTTTATCTTCCTGTTTTTCTTTTTCTCTTGATGATTGTACTTAACAACCTTAGCAAATAATCGAATGTGTCTTTCCTCGATTAATTAATTAATTGACGTCTAGAATGTTTAGTCGTTTAACCAATCCGTTGTTGGAAACTCGTCTCTTGTTTTTTTGCTATGAGAATTAAAACACTGTGCATGAATAACTGGTAATGGGCATCACGGAAACTAGCATACAGTGTTATCCGGTTATTGTGATCACAATTTTGATAACAATAACCGGCTGATAACATTAAACAATGGGAATACACCATTAAACGATTGCCGATAGATAACATGCGTCCGTGATTATAATAACCGGATTCCGCTGTATTGCCAAAGGTAGATACGATTATGTGATTGTCGAATTTGCATCTCGAATTAATGAGTTACGCTTCTCGTTTGGTAACTGACACGTTGTACGGTGCTACTGTTTTGTCTTCCACGTTACTGTATTGTGGTGTAACCTAATATTATGTTAAAAGTTACGTGATCTTTGTATGTATTAACATTAAAATATGTGTGAATGAAAGAGGACCACGTTGACACAAGCCAATAAAAACTTACTATTTCCATAAACTATCCATAATCGGAAAGTTTGACATGAAATGCAAATCATGTTTTGGAACAGAGGGAGTATTTTGTTTTGCATTTTTAACTTCAATTAACACGGTTTTGGGTGGTGACCAAACTACCGTGTTAATTGAGAATTACGTGCATTTGTATTTTTGCAGCATTCTTCAAGGAATGACAGTTGAACGTTCAGTAGGAGAAAACAAATACCAGCCGACGAGGGACACGGACACCAGAAGGCAAAGGGGACAGAATCGAATGCAAATGGAAGACGAAGACGACGACGACGTGTCGGCAAATCGGAGGCGTGTCAGAAGGCAAAGTCGAATGGTGGAGAAAGATAATCAGTTTTCTCACGTCAATGAGGCTCAAAGGGCTGCGAATGACATATCTGAAATTATGTAAAAGAAATTTATTTTATTTTATTTTTTTATATATGTCTTATTTTAATTTATTTATTTTTTTGTTTTTGTTTCCATAGTTTATTTTAATTTTAATATTTTTTTTTATTATGAATTTTTATATATTTTAGGGACAAGATGATAAATTTGTTTGGGTCGGGAAAATTAAATATATTTTCTAAGCCTGATTTGACGGCGGAGGAGCGAAAAGGTACAATTTTCTTGGCAGTAGTTGAATCGATGGCTGAATGTTGCATAATAAAGTGGAATCTGGTTATTGCGATCACTTTGGGAACTGGTGTTTTTTGATAACAATAACCAGCTGATGACATTAAACAGTTGATAAAAATTACATTAAACAGTGTGTTGAGACCGATCGATTATGATAACAATAGCATGTTGATAGCACTATCCGTGATCATCATAACCGGATTCCACTGTAGTGTACGATTCTTTTTTTAACAATAATTTACTCGTAATATAATATAGTGTAATTGACTTGCTATGTGTCAGAATTTCCCGAACTTGCGTTGTGGGACTCGTTGCAAGCGCGCAGCCTGAAACAGCTCGTCAAACACACTCCAGCTAACGCCTTCGAAGAGATGATTTTGCAGACGGAACAGAAGAAAATTTGGAGGTTTCCAATCGATAATGAATACGGTACGGTAATGGTGATATTCATTCTTGAGCTTGTTGTGATTTTAAAAAAAAGACTATATTTTACTATACAGGGTGTTTCAGAAAGGTTAAAAATTTTTTTAACCACAAGTCCTATGCATCAAAACAAAGCAAATGATCCGTGTCAACTTGGATCTAGAAAATGCATCATTTTCACATCTATAGCGATTATGAGACCATAGGTTTATGAATTTACGTGACTTCATCCTGTATTATCTCGAAAGGGAACCATTTTTCCTGACCCGTGTTTATTGATTTTAAGCCAAGAAGTCAAAAACAAGAATAAGGAAAAAAGATGTCAAAGAAAATTTTTTTGACTTCTTTCCTAGTATTTTTTCGAAGTCTATTTTTTTGTCACTTTTTCTTGTATTTGACACTTTTTTTTCTTTATTATTTCCTACAATCTATTTAGGAAATAATAAATGAAATTGTTTGCTTTGTTGAATGCATAGCATCTGTAGTTAACATTCGAAAATACCTTTCAGGAACACCCTGTATACATTTCGTCATCTATTTTGGTAGTGTAAAACCCGCAAACAAAAAATATCATTTCATGTCGAGTTAATGCATTTTTAGTCTCGTTTTCAGGTATGGAGGAAGAGGCCAAAAGTACGTTCGAGGATCACGTTTTTTTGGAGCCTTTGCTCGAAGGTTTCCCCAAAAAGGGTCCCATCCGACATTTTATGGAACTGGTGGTGACGGGTTTGTCCCACAATTCCTATTTAACCGTCCAGGAGAAACACGACCACATCGACTGGTTCAGAAACTATTTCAACGAGAAACAACAAATACTCGAAGAATTAGGTGTAGCGTAACGTAGCGAAAACTTTTTAATAATAAAATAAATTAGCGTCTTAACAGTTTTTAGAGAGAAAAATAAGTATTATAGCACATAACTATTTAAGTTACAATTTATAACTTGAAAGGGAGTCGACGTATACTACTGTTAGGATTCATTTTTAACATGGAGGTAAAACGACGTATGGAATCTGGTTATGATGATCAATTTGGAACTATACTCCATTTCAGGTTTATAGCGCAGCATTGAATCAGTTACGAGACCGATTCACACCTCGTCTTCTGCCACTAGTCGAGTGTAGTCCATTCTTAGTCTACTTTCCCAAGGTAACTTAAGGCGGTTTCGGTCCCTGATTGGTGTTTGGCTTGTAACTGATTCAACACTTGTAACTGATTCAACCTGAAATGGAGTGTAGTGCTTTTCGATAACAATAACTATAAAACAATGTTTTGAGGCTGACTCATTATGATAACATGATCCCTGATTATAATAGCCGATTGATAACATCCTTGATTAATAACAACTGGGTTCCACTGTACCTCCATGATTTTAAATGGAGTTTATCACTCATGCTGTGCTGGTCATAACGATTCATCGCAGGTGGATCTTACAAAATATTTCTCGAATGGAATTATGTTTTAAAAATGTTACAATAAATCCAAGTGATAGTTTAATTGTAATGCATTCTAAATGTACAAAGTATAAAATTATATTGGAGATAATTAAAAATTTTTTATAAGGAATATACATAAAGTGTTCCATTTTTAAATTACAATGTATCGAAAAATTGGAATTGGGTTGGATGACATGTTCATAAGAGTAATTTAATTTTTTACAATGCTTCCTTCATTCATACCACACGTATATATTAATGCTATGTACTTCATTCACAATCTCACGTTGGCGTAGTTGACGGTACGTTGTCTTGTACTGTCGATTCATCATCTAACGCGATGTCTGGAATTGACGCCACGATATCTTGCAATGCGTCCATTTTGTCTTCCAAATGGAAAAGATCGTTTGTCATCTGCCTCAAAATCGGCGCCAAATCCTAACAACGTAATAAAACGAGTGTTGAACATCATATATTGGAAAATGAACGTGTTAATAAATAAACTATACATTTCCTTTGTATAGTTTGTTGATGACAAATTATACAAAGGAAAGAAAATCACCTGAATGTTGAGCTGCGTTTTGACTAGTAGTTGTGTAATGTTGTTGATGTCTCGAGTTGCCGTTTGGAATGGTTGATGCAAAAAATCGTTGAGATGTCTCTGAAGCGCAATGTTACGTTCCCCTGGATTTGCGATAAAGATTATAAACAATATACAGGGTGCTTCAGGACCTAGTTTAAAAACTTCTAGGTCACGTAGGGGGATTCAGGTACTTGGGGTTTAACGAGGGCACCGACTGGCTTTACAGCTATGTCATTTGGCCCTCAGAC
>JAQIWH010007308.1:0-11625 GCA_034695005.1 Cryptops parisi
ACAGTGATCACCTAGCTCGCCCCTTGGCTGCCTCAAGCTAATTCCGTGTCAGCTTATGTGAAATGGAGTATAGTATCCTTAGATACTATAGATACAGATAATATCGGTATTATTATTATTTTAATGATACAATCCAAAGGGATCACAATATACAATAAACTAAAAGGAAATTGTACAAAATATAAAACAAAATTTAAAATATAAAACAAGATATTAGATACTATAGATATAGGTATAGTATAGATATTATCGATACAGATACTATAGATAGAGATACTATATACTGTAGTAACGATATTCAAGTGATATCGTTTGGTATACAATATTCTCAAAATCATTTTTTGGTCGTTAAACTATTTAACCATGTCAGGCAAGAAGGGTGGGTGGGATCTCTAGTTACGTAGTTAGTATTTAACGTTTTCGAACCGATTTATGTTTTCTCTTATCGTCAACATCGAACGACGACGATGATCCATCGTCACGCACCGTCGCCACGATTATTGTCGCGTATCGGGTCAGTGTCTAGAAAGTCGTATAGCCGGTTATTTACCTCTCTCACTCTCACTCTCTCTTTCTCTCCGCATAGCCTTTTTAAGAAATTTATGCCGACACCGTAGGAGTTCATTTACGAAAGGAGGGCGCCAGCTTTAAACAACTCGCGTTTATAATAACAATTCTGCGGAAACACCATTAGATGCAATCGCAGTTATTTACGGCACTATTAATTCATGCTCGCCCCCTCTGTATCGCGCGCGCGCAGCTCGCCCGCTGCTTATCGCCCAGTGACCCCTTCCCCCATTTCCATTCCCCATCTTCCCCCCTCCCTCTCATCCACCACCACCAAGGCCTTCGCTATTATACCCCAGTAGTCTCATAATTTCCTCCTCGAACGCAATGCCCCGGACCAAAAGGGGACCCTCTTGTCCCATTTTGCGGACGGTCAGAGTCATCGGGGCTCGAAACGGGCGAGCAACAATCGGAACGACCAAAGGCGACGACATAATGAAGGGTGGTGTCATTGGTCACGACCTATACGTCCGACCTCTTCCTCCTCCTGTCACCCCCCATTTTGCGTCGCTATCTGCAATGGCCAAACGCTATTTCTTGTTTGTTCGTTTGTCGTCGCTTCTTCTTTTATGGATTTTTCATCCTCTTCTTTCTTTCTACCACTACGTTCTTCGAGGAGATGAGCTCATTTTTTTCCTACGACCAAAGTAGTGGTAATAGCAATAATAATAATTAACACTTTGCATCCCTCCTATCTCTCCACCCCCCATTTAACGACGGGAGCTCAGAGATAACGTCGTTTTTCGTTTGTTTTTGTACGCGTCACACTGTGTTTTTGTTTTCACACGCGACAGTTTTCGTTGCGCTTGTTTCATTCGTGCTCAATTAAGTTCGCTTTTCACGAGCTAGAAATGGTTTTTCTATTTTTTAAACATATTTTTATTTTTTTAATTTTGTAAATTTTTTTTTTAATCTTCCTTTTCTTGAATTTGTTGTGTTTGCACAGTTTTCCATTCGTGTATTTTTTTTTTTACTTAGTTGTCGTTTCTTTTATTCACTGTTGTTTTTTTTTTCCACTTCTTAGTCGTCGTCTATCGAGGATTGTTTGTTAAGAATCGTTGGCTGGCTCATGGTGTTAATTTGTTTTCATTTTGCCTTTTTACCCCTCTCTTTGCTGCTTTTTTTCTTGTTTACTTTTCACACTTGTTTTGTTAATGGAGCGTCGCCGTTTTATTCCGCTTTTTCAAAGACCTCTTTTTTTTTTGCGACATTTAGGTGATCTTGAATGGGATTGTTTGCACCCATTTCTTTTAACTACCACGTTTTTTTGTTGTTGTTTGTTTTTATTTTTATTTTAAATACTATTAAGTTAAGATGAAAGTTTATTTCACTAAAGTAATCCTTTATTTAAACAGTATTTTTTTTCTAGGCTGTTAAAAAATCAGTTATTTCACGTACATTTTTTTACAACTTAAAAGTTGTTATCAAGGTGTTATCACGCTTCGACCGCTTTGAGCTACTTTTCCGGTAGGTTTCCGATGACCTACAGAGCTGAAATTTTGAACATAGGTATAACCCGTAGGACATTTTATTCTGTTAAATTTTGACTGATCCTTGTCGTGTCATTTCAAAGAAACTAACACGTGAAGTGGGTTTTTCGTTTGGGCTGTCTCGTAGAGAGTGTTGCTGAGTGAAATGATACATATTTAGTACAGTCGGAGGTACAGATTTTTTAAAGCTAAATTACACCATTGTCGTAAACAGAACCTCATATATTTATATAAATATGTTATTAGTTATTACATACTAGTAAAAAGCCCGTCAAAAATGTCGGGAAATTTTTTTGTTTTTATTACGCAATTCATTGTTTTAACTCATGTTGCTTCGTAACATTCGTTACATTTATTAACTCGTATTGCTTGGCAATATTCGTTATCGGTAGATTATCAATTCAGAATTTTCACACACTGTGGCGCTTCCATAGCTGGTGAGGAGGCACGCTCTAGTCTTTTATTTACTGCTAGTAAATAGCCCGTCAAAAATGACGGGAAAGTTATTCATTCATTTAACTCGCAATATTCGTTACAGTTAGAATATTGATTTCGGTATGAGTTTTGACATTTTCATGAGGCGGCACTAGTAAATGGCACTAAGTTTAAACGTATCAGTCATTTCAATGATGGTATTTACTCAATATTATTTGGACCATCAGTGAATTGATTGCAGGTCAATTTGTGATTTTCAAGTGTTATTTATCATGTATTGGTTGTTGGGGATACTGTAGTTTCTTATAAGTGTAAATCTAACCTTTTTTTCGCAGGTGTTCTAGAGGGAAGCATTTTAATTATAATCCAGGAGTCACGAATACGTGCATATTGATTGTTTATAAGTTGAATTTCAGTTGACTTCCTCATTTCAATTTTTACAGATTTAAGATACTATTAATCTTACTTTAAGTGTGTTAGTCAATTAGATCTGTTTTTATTATAATGATTGTAAATCTCATATTTCTGTAGCTGATGTTTTGGAGGGATTCAATCGTATAATGTTGCAGATTTCCCAACTGCAATCATATTTCCTTTGAGTCACGAACACATATCGGGCTGTCTATAAATTGAATATACGTTAAAAGATTGTCCAAAAAAACCAATTAAAGTATACATTGTAACTTGTATAATTGTAATTGTATAATTGTAACTTTTTAATATAATTAAAAATTATCACATTTTAAATTTTTATTTCTTTTTTCATTTTTTTTCTAGGTGAACTGTTAGCTCTGTTTGACGAACCTGGAATTGTTGATGAAGTGAAACTGGAACGGGATCAGGTGATTAATAAGTTTGTGTGTTGATTTTAGCTTCGACTGTGTGTGTCATCGTCACACAGCCGGGTCTGTGTCTTCCTCGTTTTCTGACTCTTGTGTTTGCAACGTTTTGTTGACAGAGAGCTGACATGCAAAGTCGAAACATGAATTATGCTCAATACCTGGAATTTGCAGAAGCTAGGAGCGTCAGCTTTAGTAAGTGAACCTATTCAATACTATATTATTTTTTTATACTGTTTATATATTAGCTTCACTTGTGAGTGAGTGAGCTGAGAATTGGAGGTATACTGCCGTTCAGGCGTTCATGAGAATATACTGTATAATACAATGTACCGTACTAAAAATGGTATCAAGCGAGAACCGTATTAATCTAAAACCGCATAAGTCTAACAAAAAAAATGTGCATAAATAAATAAAGAAATAAAGCGAAAATTGCAGAAATAAAAAAATGGAATTACTAAGAACTCGCATAAATTAAACTATCGAGTTACTCAACGATTGCATAAATCGAAATTAGCAGTAATCAAAATTCGCACAAATCGAAGCGTGCGAAATATAAAAATAGAATTCCTCAAAAATCGAATATACAATTACTCAAAGATTGCATAAAATAAATTTTAATGTTCGCATAAATCAAAACATGCAAAAATCATAAATTGATTTTTTTGAATTATTATGTGTGATTTTGAATTATGTATGTATGTATGTGTGTGTTTGTTTGTGACAGAATATAAAGACTAGGCACTAAAAAAAACACATTTCAATGCACTTGTTACGATTTCTTCAAATGCACACACATTAAAACTGCAACAACAAAATGGTTTATATTTTCATTGCTGCAAAATGTGTGCAGTGAAAATTTTTAATTTTCTTTGTCTACTTGCGATGTATGATTTGCTTTCTGTTTGTTTCCGTCGAACCGTGTAAATTCTTTCCGTCGTTGCATCTGTAACGCAAGTTCAAACATGGTCACGTGCAATAGTGATGCCGGGTTTGAACAATGGGAAGATCGCGTTGCTATATAGTTTTGTTTGGATTTCACTGAGTAAACAGTAAAAAAAACTTTTGTCGAACAAAATATCTCAGTTCATGATTTTGTAGTCATGTGGCAAGTAGAACGCGTCACCACACCACCCAGTAGTCAACAAAGGGTAATTTAAGGAATTAGAAACAACATGGCATGCATGACACAGTTGTTTTTCATGAAGTTATGCGAATTCCGATTTTTTGTATTATTAGTTCGGTTTTGTTTTTCTTTTGTGTTTTTATTAGCTGACTTGCAGGCTGGCGGGCCCCGTTTACTTGACTTACAACATATTTTAAATATGTAGTTATTTATATATAAAAATTCTACAAAGATGAGTTGTTTTTTTTTTCTCCCCGATGTGTCGTTCAAATTTATTTATGTTACAAAGGAATTTAGAAAATTAAAAAAAAAAAACAAACAAAAAAACGAAAAATATGGCATTTGAATTAAAGGAAAAAACCCGAGAAACTACATTTAAAGCGATTTCGTTCATTTAATGTCACAATCAATTCAGCTCCATTATTTATTTAAAAATAACGTCTACTACACTACGATGGTTGGTAATTTTTATTCCTCTCTCATCCTTGTGTTTCTTTATACGTGTTTTTTTTTTTAGGCGTGCATATTTAATCCGGAAGGTGTAGCCTTAAGGCTATGCCGTAAATTAAACTATGAAAATGGTTGAGCACCTGAGGAAAAAAAAAAGACTAAAAAATATCACAAGTTTAGCCGCCCAACTCATTTTCTAATTGGCCAAACGTAAAGAGCAATTTTTTAAGGTTAACCACAGAATAAAAGAAATAAAGCTGTTACCAACCCCGCATATTTCAGGGGGTAGGAAAAAAACAAAAACTTTTCTTGATATGGGAACCCAGGTTCCGCGAACATTTACAAAATGTGTTTTTACATGTAAACAAACCAACTTGCTTTTTGAATTATGTCAGCTCGGTCATTGGGTTTTTTTTTTGTGTATGTGTTTTGTTGTTGTTGTTGCCTCTTCTCCTTCTTCTTCTTCCCCTTCGCTTTTAAATTATACGAGGGTCTTATGTCACAGTTTGAGCTCGTGTGAAAATGGTGAGAACCGAGGTAGCATTTTAAGTAGTTTTGAGAACCTACCTGGGGTCTATGTACTTTTTTTTTTATTATTATTATGTATATATGTGTAGTGGGCTTGTTCATATTTTGTTGGACAGTTTTTCTTTTTTGTTTATTTTTATTATTTTTTGTATGAGTCTATGATTGACAGGAATTCGTGTTTCCGGACTAGTATGATTTATGACATTGCACGGCGTTGAATTTGTAATGCTGTTGTAATTGAAACCAGACACGTCAACGAATTCTAATGTGACGTGCAAAAAAAATAAAAGTATATAGTATAAAGAGGGGAAAAAAAGTTGCTGAACGAAACACAAATCTTTTTACATGTTATTTGTATGATCCGACATGATAAGAGGGGTGGTATATTTCAAAAACTTTTTCTACTTCGTTTTGTACAGGCCAGTTGAAATTTTGATTTTTGCATTATAAATTTTTAAAGTGTCAAATATACAGTACAATGCTATAATCCGAATTTGCTTAAGACATTTTCTCCATTTAATAGGTAAATATGATTTAACTTATGATTTTTATATGTAAAAGCACATTATACAAGTAGATATTGTGTATATATACATACTGTATATACTATACCGGTACTATATGCATATAAATATACTGTACAATGTACATATAGAAAATTATTTTTACAAGTTTAGTACTCAAAAGTATCTACAATTGTAAAGATAATTTTGCGACATCCACATATACAGGGTGAGTAAAAAAAAAAGATATTACCACTTAAGTTTGCATGGGATTATGTTTGTTGTATGTATTCACGATAAGTAGTAACATCGTTTTGACTCTCCCTGTATAAAAGAGGTCCTCTATTTATGTGAGGGTCACGTCTTACGAAAACCACGCGCAAATCGGAAATCGTATCTATTGTCATCACTCATCAGAATTGAAGGGCCTGATGTAAAAGGGTAACATTTTTGTTAACAAATGATCTAGAAGAATTTCGAATTGTGTAAGGTGCAATTCTACCTTCCTGGCGCAAAAATTTTGAGCAAAACGACAATATGTGCAGAGATATTTGTGCAAGAAGTGTGAAATGGCCCATAGACAGCAAGACAAGTTCAGATTTTCAAGCACTTTTTTCCTCAAAATCGTAAATATGTTACTTTAACAACAACCTTTTAAACCAGGCCTTTCAAATTTTTTTGCTGCCTATTGATGCATATCATTGCATGTGAGAGACTCGCTCGCATAAATCGAGGGATTGTTTTGTATTAATTAATGCAGCACTCGTAAAACTGATTCATCAGTTTTGTACAAACACAACGATATCATTCTCAGACACCATAATAGATGGTCGTTGTGACGTCACCCGTTAGCACCCCGTTAGAATAGTAAAGTGTGAACGCGTGATGAAATCAATGCTCCCCCGACCCCCTTATTTTCACACCCTTCTCTTTTCTCTCACATACACTTCATAGTGTATATAGTTTACACCTCTACTCTACCCCCCTCTTTCTCTCTCTCTTTCTTTTCCTTCTTTAGCCGTTCGTTGTACGCTGGAAAATGTAATTGCAAGCTTGCGAATGGCTAATCGACTTTGTCCACGGTCGTCGATAAAGTCAGTAATGTATAATTAAAATTTGCATCTGTGCTCGGTGCTTGGTCAAAATTCTTAAACAAGTAAACTCGTTCGCTTCTCTCTCTCTCTCTCTCTCTCTCTCTCTCTCTCTCTTCTCTACTCTTCTCCTCTTCTCTCTCTAACTTGGGTCCCTTCTAATAGCGGCCATACATCAGCGTAATTTCCGAGGGCGGCTGATAAATCAGGCCCAGCTGCTGCCCTTGCCCAGACACGGGATTCATTTCGAGGCCCCGGCAGCAGGAGCAGAGCAGGAGCTGGAGCAGCAGCAGCCTGTTAACGCGTAAACTTGTCACCGTAATGAAATGCAGCTTCACCTGGCTGGCGGCAGGGTTTTGGAAGCGTTGTGAAAAATTTATTACCGCTTGCCTCGTATACTATACAAGTGGCTGCCAAGAGAAACTCTTCAGGGGCCGAACGTAAGGGGCTCTGACTCGATGGACGCATCATCCTCTGTTTATATCTATGTACTATCTATGTAAAATGAGTGTCGGATTGATTTGATGGCAGATATTAAACTCACGATTAAACCCTATTATATTGAACCCCAACTAACATATCGGTGCATGTTGAAAAAAATAATAAATATTTTTGTTGGTTTTTTTTTTTGCTGAGTGGGTAGAAGAATGTATGAAAGTTATACTTCCGACGGTTTGCTTTTTTTTTTTTAAAGTTTCATCAAGAAATGGATAAACAAGTACTGTACATTAAAAATGTTTTTTAAAGCATATTCTTTGTATATACTGTCATATTGCATACTTAATGCAAGAAATCCATTATTGATTTCTGCGTGTTTCGATTTATGCGAATTAAAATTTTTACGCAATTTTTGAGTGATCCGATATTCAAATTATGCGTGATTCCATTTTTGATTTGATTTTATTAAATCTGATTCAACTATATTTTAGTTATAATTTAAAAAACACACATTTTCAACAAAGAAACACATTTTCTTATGAGCATTTTTTTAAAGCATTTTATTCGAAAAGTTACCCCGCAACATTTTATTTTGTTTGTCTCTAAATGTTTCAAAACGTTTCGAAATATTTGGTACTTTTATAATAAAAGAGAAGCCGCTTGTGGCGCTAGTGGTTCCCAAATGTTTGAAATAGAATTTGAAATGCGAATTTTTTTCTGAATTATATTTTGTAACTTTTTCTCAACATGCTTTCATCATAATCCCCCCCCCCACTTTTTTTTATAAAATAAATTATCTGGTACTTTTAAAATTTAAAGTTTTGTATCCATCCATCAATCGGAATTGGTACCTATCAACGTTATATCAAGCTTATCAAGCTTTTAGCGATTTCGATAAACGCTTGTTTACCCACATTAATTATTCTTGATTTTGTTTTGTGTATTTGGTCCAGTTGGACTGCCTAATTCAAAAAAATAAAAAATATATGTTTCTATGTTTTATATGATATGTGATGTTGAACTTCAGCATCGTTTCTAAAAGGCACTTTTCACTTTTCTTTTTAAAAAATAAGCTAAATAATAACGATTTTAATCGTGATGATAATACAGTATTAAAAATCGCTAAGAAGTTTTGTTTTCACTGAAACTGCAATTGATTTTTATCCTTTAGGTTTAGGAAACGTTTTGAAAGTCTCCATTCGGTGTTCATACACGTGTCGCCATCTATCGCACGAATGAAATACTGTGCTAAAGACAAAAATTAGAGAAAGTTCAGAAAATTAGTAACTCTAGTTTATAGTGTTGTTAATGGTTTAAGTGTTATAGTAGTGAAGCAACCCGTCATTGACTACCATGATACACTTTATATATTAGCTTGACTTTGTGAGTTTGTGAGTGAACTGGGAATTGAACGTATACTGGTATCTCTACAAACGTTTATGTGTATAGTCATGACATATTATAATAAGTATAATATAATATAATATAATATAATATAATATAATATAATATAATATAATATAATATAATATAAATAATATATAATATATAATATAATATATTTATAATATGTCATGTGCAACAAAAATCGCAACAAAAATCGCACAGATCGAACCAAAAAGTGCAGAAATCGAGAATGGAATAACTCGCATAAATCGAATATCACATTGCATCAAACATCGCATTCATCTAGATTCTCATAAATCGAAATTTGCATACATTGAAATTCGCATGAATCGTAAATGGAATTACTCAAAACTCGCATAAATCGAATAACTCAAAGCTTGCATAAACCTAAAAAGCGAAACTAAATATAAAGCGTGTTTTTAATTCATTTATATTTATTTATTTATTTATTTTCACAATCCGGTTGGATCAAAACAATTACAGTAGATATATAAAAATTGAAAATTGAAAGAAAATTTTTTTTAACAAAATGTGCAAAATTTGCAAAATGTGTTAGTATATAAACATTATTATTTACATTTTTTTCAATACAATCTTAATTGTACTTGTTTTAGTTTTTCTATTTTCATTCCAAATGTGACAAAACAACTTTATGCTATTTCATGGTTGTTTCTCTCCCTATAACCTGCTTCCTGTTTTTTTCCTGGCTAGTCTCCCCCCTCCCCTTCCTAACAACTCTTTCGCGTGTAATGGAAGTCACCGGTTTCTTGACGCGATGCGTTCAGGTTCCCAATAAAAATTCTAATATGGACAATACTTGTGTCCTTACAAACTTCCGCGAAAATCTATCCAGTCATTTTCGCGTCATGCCTGCACGAACAGACAGACGGACATCATTCCTTGTCTAGTATACATTGTATATAGAAGAAAACAAGCCGTCGTGACACGAAATTTTGGACCTTACACGAATACAAAATGACCAACGGGGAGCAGTCGTTACACGTATTGGTCGTTACACGATGACGTCGCTAAGCGAGGGCTCACATATACTGTATAGTGACAGTTCATTTTAGTATTGGAAGGAATCTTTAATATTTTATTTTTTTTGCACTTGTTTTGTGATCCGTGCGTTAATATCGTTAACTTAATGTTATGATGTCACCATTCATTGCGACAATCGTAAATCGGACAGCAGCTGTGGCCCTTTGCGTTCTCCAAAAGTTGGGTTGAGTGTCGTTGATGGCAGCACCGCCCGTGGTGACACCATCCTTGTCCCCAACTGTGATTGAAAGTTGTGAATGTTCGTTGTGACTCGCTTGAAGTTTATATTGTTATTCATAGCCCTCTTGAAAGTTTTTATAGAGAGAGAGAAAAAAAATAGCAAACACTACATAACACACAAACCCCTTTCTGCAGTATACGATGAAGTGCTGCAGCTGGTTCTAATTTTCGTTGTATAACTTGTTACTTATGAAGAAACCCGTTTTATCGCGATTATAAAACAAATTTATAAAAGATTTCAAAAATTGTCGAAAAAACGCAGTATTTGTGTGTGTGTGTGTGTGTAAGTGTAGAACAACATTTTATCGTGTTATAACTTCTGATTTTATTTTATTTTATTTTTTGTTTGTTAATTTATAGCGAGAAAATATCGTTCCACCAAGTTCCGAGAGTGGGTGTTGAAGGACAATTTGACGGATATCAAACCTAGCACCATCGCGTTGGAGATTTTCAACTATTTAGCATACGAAACTGTTGCTCAGGTGAGTGTGATGTTGATTTTAATGACATTTATGTTTTTGTTATTAAGGAGGTTTTATACAATTTATATTAGCTTCACTTGTGAGTTTGTGAGTGAGCTGGGAATTGAACGTAATGCTGCCATTTACAGTCGTTTATTAGAATATACTGTATAGTCCAATGTACACAAAAAAAAACGCATAAAACGAGAACCGCATGAGTTTAATGTAAAAAATTCGCATATATAAATAAATAATTCGAAAATTGTTGCACAAATCAAGAATGGAATGACTCAAAACTCGCATAAATCAAATATCGAATGACTCGACGATCCTGTAAATTTAATTTCCCATAAATCAAAATTTGCATTAACCAAAATATAAATTGAAACTTAAAGTAATCAAAAATGGAATCACTGAAAACACGCATAAATTGAATATCGAAATTTCTCAGAGATTGCCTAAGTTTTAATTTGCATCAATCGAATTTCGCATAAATCGAAAGTTGAAAAAAATCAAAAATGGATTTTTATTCGCATGTACGTACATACAGTATATTTGTATATGGCAGTGGGCTATATGCATAAAGAGTATGCTTGAAAAGCATTTTTAAAATAAAACGTGTTAATTCATTTGTTTTGAGAAACTTGTATATCTCAATCACTCAAATGTTTGAATATGGTTTTTGAAATTATAGGGTGTCTGAAAAGTCTAATTTCAGACTTAAGATATGCATCGGTATATGTATGTAAGATACGTGAAAATGTTCAAAGGTTTTACGTTGAACGCGTTCGAAAATGTATTGAAGTAAATTGATGTCATTTTGAACAGGTATCTAATCCTAATCTGTCAACTAACTGATAAGATTAATTGATAAATTAAATTTATAAAAAAAATTTTAGTGTTTTTTTTTTTATACTTTTCCTATGGGGTCAGTTGTTTGGGACACCCCTTATATTCCAAGCAGGGCCGAGCAGAGGGTAGGCCAGTGATGCCATTTGGCATGGGCCTA
>JAQIWH010007309.1:0-11623 GCA_034695005.1 Cryptops parisi
GATTAACTGACTTCTTAACTGATTAACGGAGTTAACTTAACTTCAGTTACATGCTTAACAAATTAACGAAAAAACGACTTAACTTTTTGGTTACCTGAGGAACGGTTAACGAAGTTAACTTTTCCATTCACTTTGCCCAGCTCTGGTAATGTATTTATATATTTAAAAAATGGATATAATAGGGTATATTCTAACAATAGTGCACTGAAAAGCAGAAAGCAAATTCTTTTTTAAAAAGTCACAGAAGCTTGAACTGAAAACCTCAACCAAATTTCCAACCGTTCTGAAAAGAATCTAACTCAATGTAAGCCTACTAATACATGAATAGTTTTCACTAGATTTTAAATCCGTCAAATTGACGAGATTCAGGAATCTCGTCAAAGCCTAGTCTATGGAAATCCTTATTCATTAAGGGCATTTGATGATGTCATAACGTGTTGTCGTCGACATAGTGACGTCACGACTCATCCACCTGACATTTTTATGATTTTGTTTAAAACAGCTTTAATAATTCGAAAATTGGAAAAAGTAAAACATATAAGTTCTAGTCTGCGAATTTCTCTTTCGTTCAGTGTTTTTGGTTTTTTCATGCGATGTCAGTTTGTAAGAGCTGGCCAGTTGTGCAAATTGCAGACTGTTAGATTATGGGATATATTTATACTTTTCATATACTGTATATCTATGATATTAATAGCATGATTAGGCTATTGATGAGTTAAAGTTCAACTTATTGTTACTAGTGATTTCAGAATAAATCGAACGACATCAACCTATGGAAATCATTTCAGTTTTCAAAATAAAGAACTCGTACGTTTGAAGCAACATAAAAACTTTTTTAATATGATTAATGAAAAAGTCCATCCCTAATTTGAGGAATCATTTCCAGGAAATCAGCTGTTTAGCTTCATGCAAATTATTTCGACACAAATCAGTGGAAACACTGAATCGTAAAAACATTCCACAATGCAAATTAAATAAAACTGAAATATCAACATATATGCTGGTATACCCTTTGAAACATCATCATTGCCTTGATACACTTGATTTCCTGATCAGCAAAATAAACATTTTAAAACATTAAAACCATTCAACCAAACCAATTTCACTAATCTGATAAATCACCCCATATAGTAGTTAATCACGATCAGCAAATATCATCAAGAGGGTAAATTACAGCATTATTTTATCACAGTTCGATATAATCAAATCGCTTTCTTGTCCAACAGTGAATTCATGTAAAGAACCGATTGCTCCCATGTGTTCAGCTAAACGACTCGTAATGGAAACTAAACATGAATTGTCAAGTAACTTTGATTAAAATAGTTTTAATTGAGAGTTAATTTGAGCATTTTGAAAGTAGATTCCTTTTTTGGTCAAGTTTAGTTCAATAATCATACGAATCCAATTTTTGACAATATTGAAATTCCAAGTCATCAACAGTTTTTAATACCATTTTTTCCACATTACTTAACTTTTCGTGAAGCTTTATTTCCGATTCTCATTTCCGTATACCACACAGAAGCAAAAAGATTTTGTTTAACGAAAGCAATGTCACTTTTCAAGCGAATAAAAGCCTTTATGTTTCGTCGCACTCCCCTCGTCACTTGCCTTTTTGATTACTTCCGAAAACTAATCAATAATCACCGTTGATGAAAACTTTACCCCCAAAATGACCCTGAAATAGCATTACGAAAAAAGTTTATCTTCTCTCGCTGAAAACCTAGGGTTTTTTTTAGGATTGTAAGTTACACCCGAAAGGTAACAATAATAAGGTAAGGACCAAAACCTGGCGCAAGTAAAAGGCAGGTAGGCTTAATAGGGAAAAGTGCTTGTCAATGGGGCATCACCATCACCATCGAAATCTCTCTATTCTCCAAGGGGCTTAAAAATTGGTCGGGTTTGTGGATGTTGAATTCTCACCTCGTCGATCAGTTGCTGGATGACCATTGCGACGTTTAAGTCGCCGTGGACACCAATAGCGACCCATGCAGACCACTTCCTTCACCAACTCAAAACTCCTCTTCTCGCTTGTCCTCGCCTCAGCCACGAACCCCACCAGTTGCCGCCATTCGTGCAAAAGTGTAAACTTTGCTTGGCATTGGTGGAAAAACATCATGTGATTTGCGTAGCAGCCGACACATTCACAAGGGAGAAACTATGACAAGTGTAAATGTTTTGAAAATTATAATTTTGCAAATTTTCCTCGATAAATCATAACAATATCATATCACATTTCCCTACTTGATATTCATATTTTTTTAATCAAGTAAAGGATTTTTAGCTACACAAAAAAGTAACTTTACTCCAAAAATATACCCTGCTTTAATTGACAGGTAGGCTATTATACACATCTCAAGACGTTTCGCTACCCTCCCAGCGGCTTTGTCGGTAGAAAAGGAAAGTGCAAGATAAAGCCAGATTAATTACATACTCAAGTGGGACAGTAGAGACGGATGGTGTAAAGCCCGTATCTCGCACTTTCCTTTTTCCTACCTTTTTCTCTAACCTGAAAAAGCCTCTAGGAAGACAACGAAACGTCACGTTTAAAAAATGTCTAGCTGGTCAGTAAACTTAAAACTTTTTTTTGTACACTATTTATTTACACAGTACCGAAAAAAAGGTACCAGAAAAATAAATACTGTTCTAAAGCGGGACTGTGGCCTCGTTGTATAAGGTACCTTACACTTACACACCGTGCATAGACCGATAGACCCGCTATCAAAGGGTATCATCGATTGTCTTTGGGCGGTTTTCGCGCTTAAAGCGTCCAAAGGGGACACACCCACAGTACACTGGTTGTGTTCTTGATTTATATTTAGCAATTTGATTTATGTTCGTCATCCAATTTCGTCTTCTTTCGCCAAATGTGACCTAAAGTACCAAGTCGTTTTTTTAAATAAATAGGAAATTATACGGTATAAGCCGTAGTGTAGCCAATATATATTTGGATTTTAGACGAGATCAAATAACAAAAAAAAAAAAACAAGAAAAATTTGCTCATTTTCTCCCTAATGTAAAACGGAATAACAAGAAAAAATGAGTTAAACTAAACATGTGTGTAAAATAAGAAAAACTATCATTGCATTGACACCATTTTAGAAATCCCTAACTATATACTTCAAGTTTTATAAAGTTTAATTCATACTGTGAAAATAAATAAGTATCGATAACAATAATGTCAGAGTTGTGTGGTGTAGTGAATGAATTGCTCAATAATTTCTCCATTGACTGATAAACAAACTGGAGATAATGATGAGCAGGAAACGAGCAAAAAATGCGCCACGTTATGTGTGATATAACAATTCCAGTTATCAACACCACCAATACAACATTGGATAGTCCGACAGTATTCTACAGAGGTGGTGATACAAACATAAGTTATTGTGATAACCACTAACGTAAAATGGATAAGGTTGTACTGTAGTACCTACTACTACTACTACCCTTAAAATTAATTCAAACTTAAATAATACTAAAACTGTTTTAAATTGTTAAAAGTTAGTTTGTTTATATAAATGATGTTCATGATGATGATAGTTTATACATCATTCATATTTCATACATCAAAAGTGATGTTTATACTATACAATATACATCATTCATATTTATTGTAGGTATTAGTACATGATTTTATTGCTTTAAAATTGCTGCTGACGTTATGTAGTGAAAAGTTCAGTAATTCAAGATATGCTTAACTTACCGATATCGAACAAAACATAACATTGTCTTGAAAAGAAACTCATTTCTGGGCTGAGAGTTGCCTGTATGTTAGTAATTAATAATATTTGTTTCATTGAAACTATCTTTTATTTTTTCAGCCTGAAAAAATGTTGAATACAGGACTTTTGATACTCTCATCTCCCATTGCATCGCACGTACGAAATGTGTTGGCTAAAGCATCGATTTTAGTGAATAAGACACTTTACGTTCATCATTGCATAGAACGGCTGCCTCTATGGCCTGTCACCCACTCAGCTACTCAGGAATCACGAACATGTGCACTGAAAATGGTTCATGTCGTGTACTCAAGCTCGTACGGATGTGACAAATCTTTAGATGTGCGTTTGTTTTTGGATCACTTGAAGCTGCATCCACGAGTGAAAAAACGGGAAACGCAGTTCAAGATCGACGTTGTTCTTATGGACAGCGGTTTTCCTAGCAAAGAATTACATAGTTTTCTTGATGGAAGATTTGTACAAAACTTTGATAACGTTGACATAGTGAACCTTGAGGCAACGGGAGTAACGCAGAAAAATGGTGTTGGAAGTGAAACGTTTGAAAACTTGGAGTTCAACGAATATGAAAATGTTGTTCTGGGTGGAACTTTTGATCGTTTACATGCCGGTCACAAGATATTTCTCAGTGAAGCAGTTATGCGTTGTTTGCAACGATTGACTATTGGTGTGACCAACGAAGAGATGATTGCACGTAAGCCCGTTAACGTATTTTCTGTTTCAATATATTTATATGTAGTTATATATACAGCGTATTCCTGAAAGGTTTAGTGAAATTTTAACTATGGATGTTATGCATCAAAATAAAAACAAACCCAATAACTTATGTGAACATGGGTCCAGAAATTCTTTCCACCCAAGGTGACACAGCGTGAAGTCACGTAAATGCGTGTAATATAATATATCACAATCGCTGTAGGTATGTATTCATTTTTGTTTATATGGACTTTATGCTTTGGTTTGATGAATAACATTGTGGTTAAATATAAATATTGATTACACCTTTTAGGAACACCCTGTATAAACAAATTAATTATATTGTCTAAAATAGGAGGCTGTTATTTTTATTTATTTCTTCTTGCAGATGCATTTGTAGCTTAAGAAGGAAGTTCTTTGTTTTACACTTGTATGTAATGTTGCAGAAAAAGTATTACCTGAACTAATCGAACCAACTTCGTTCAGGATTGAAAAGGTGACGGAATTTCTACGTGATATTGATCCTTTCATCGCATACAACGTTGTACCCATTTCCGATCCATTTGGTCCGTCCATTGAAGATCCCACATTGGATAGCGTAGTTGTTAGTGAAGAAACTGTCAAAGGTGGCCAGAAAATCAATGAAAAACGTCTTGGAAAAGTACGCTCAAACCAAACGTCACCAAAGAAAGTTACAATGAAAGCTGTGATCATTTGAAGAGCTTATTTTCAAAACGTTTTAAGTTCATGAAATAGAACTTCATTTTTTTTTTCATTTATTTGACCATTATTTGATCTTTGCATATAAATGTGATTTTTCAGAGTGCTTTTCAGTAGGAAATAATAAGTTTTGAGTCCTGAAAATAACATATTTGGAATTGGCGATGCACAGATAGTTTTCAGAGCCTCTTAACTAAAAAATGATCTGGAGATAAGACGTTTTGAAAGTAATCTCTTCATTTATTCAAAGAAATTTTACAGGCTACTTTGTTTACGAATGTTCGCTATAACAAACGTCACAGCTCATACAAATATCTTGTTTCTCATTTTTATTTTTATTTTATTTTATGTATCATATGCGATAAACCATAACGTACACATCATAATAAAATTAATTGTATATATTACCGGCAATTTTTATAGAAGCCTTACTTTAGGCAATATATGAAATTAGCATTGGAATAGTTATGTTAAGCAACTATTTAGGTTGGCTATAAAACTAGGTATAACTTTAGGCCTAAATGGTTTTTTAGAGGATTGCCCAATGTGGCTAGGCATTTTAGCATTTTATAGAATGCCTAGATTTTATACATTGCCAGGAACATATAGACCATTTGGTGTATAGCACATTTTACAGCAGTTTCATTGCTTTAAAATGTTTGCTAATGTATACATATCTTGAAAGCTTGAATACAAGATACAATTAGTGAATAATGTCTCGGAATAGAACTCATTCGTAAACTGAACCGTTTGCCTGTATTTTTATTTGTTAATATCTCCCATATAAAACGTTGAGAAAAATTGGTGAACTTTACAAAGTTTTATTTATTGCTTTAAAGTTAAGAGAAGTACGGCGATGTGAATAAGTCTTTTTATTTTTTAGGGATTCAAACTGTTGGATTTGTGTGTAGTGAAGCTAATTGAAGACTGCCGTCGTACTGAGAATGAAGACTTTAAAATAAGTTCATCCTCTTTGCGGATGCGTGCATTAGGAACTCGTCTACGTCCACTAGAGGTAATTCTATATAACATTAATCCTGGTTGGCAAACTGCACAATGCAGTTGCAGTTTAATTAGTGCAGGCACGACTCATTATGAGAAAATTTTTATTTTGTTTTAAAAAGGTTACGGCTCTAGGAGACAAATACATTAAAAAACTATTTAATGGAAAATTTGAAAAATAATTAAAATGATGAAATTGAAGATCCCACTGTTAGTGAAGAAACTGTCAAAGGTGGCCAGAAAATCAACGAAAAACGTCTTAGAATAGACGTTACGAAAAAAGGTTACGGCTCTAAGAGACAAATACATAAAAAAATTATTTAATGGAAAATTTGAAAAATATTCAAAAATTGAACAATAATTAGTATACATCGAACAAATAAAATGTGCTTAACTAGGTTTTTTAAAATGGTAACAAGTGGATGTGCAGGAGTTAGATTTGCAATTAAATATAATGGATCAACGATAGCCAGATAACGAATTCCATTCAGAATAGACAATTCATTCTATGAACAGCATTTACCTTATAAGTAAGTACCTTCATTTTTGAAACAGCTCATGCGAAAATTCATAAAAGTATCTCGTTATAAGAGGCTCAGATTCCAAAAGATTTTAAGGAAGTTGGAAAGACATACTATTGTTGTATAGACCAAGAGATTTCTGAGATTTCAACAGTGTTGCATAGTGATGCGACTGCACTGAATCAAGTTTGATTTTTACACTAAAAGTTGAATATGTTTTCCAGGTTAAACCTCATTTGCCCATGAAACCATATCTTATTGGTCTGACAGGAGGAATAGGTAGTGGCAAATCGACCATTTGCAAGCACTTGGAGCACTTGGGTGCAGGAGTTGTCTATTCCGATCAGCTGGCACACAAGGCTTATCAGCAAGGGACTACTGCATATGATAAAATAGTCGACTATTTTGGAAAAGAAGTTGTAGGAGCCAACAGTGAAATTGACCGCAGGGAGCTGGGGAAAGTTGTTTTTGACAATAAGGCTAGTAATTTTTTTTTTTTTTTAATTTTAATTTTATGATTTCAGTGGAACCTCCATTTTTGGAGACCATTAAAGCTAGAGTTGCCATGTATAGGGTGACCAGATTTGAAAACCAAAAACCCGGACACAAATGCGATATATCAATACATTGATAAAACAATCGATATATAGATGAAAATGTCGATTTTTTTTTTTTAACTATTGTTACATCAAAAAACGTAAATTTTTTGATATCAATTAGTTTGACATACAAAGTTTGTATAACCAGATTTCAATGAAGGAAAATTGGATACATTAAAACAAATAATAGGTAGAAACATAGTAAAAAACATAAAAGAAAATAAAAAATAATAAATTCTTTTACCTACTGACAAGGTGCACAGTTATAAACAGGTCCCAACGTTTCGCCTTCGGTTACAAAAAACGGTTAAAAATGAAACCGTTTTTTGTGCTGCTTGTGTCCTTGTGTTATCTGTGTGTTCTTGTCCTTTCTTTCCCTGAAGAAGCCTTTTGTAACCGAAGGCGAAACGTTGGGACCTGTTTATAATTGTGCACCTTGTCAGTAGGTAAAAGAATTTATTATTTTTTATTTTCTTTTATGTTTTTTACTTTATTTTTACAAATCGACTGTGTTATATGTTATTGGTATCGATAAGTATTGTTTGTGTTACCGGTATCTATTAAGTTGCACTTTTAGTATAAACGTATAAACAAAGACTAAAAAGACATTTGTACACATTTGGTAAATTTATCGCATGTAAATTCGATTTAAACTTTCATTACTTAGGCTAGGCATCTTTTATGGGAAGTGGACTACTGGTATCGGCTTTGTTGCAAGATTTTATTGCATACAATATTTCATGTTTCATGGCACCGACAAATTTAATTACCTTGTGGTCAGGTTACCTTTAAATGTGGATCAAATGAGCAGCTTTTCTTGACTATTTGCACCAAAAAAACAGAAGATGAAACCCTACCTAATGTTAAAAGTATTTACTTTTTTGACAAACCCTCATAAAGAATTCTTCGAATCACCATTGTGATGGTGATTGTTCAGTCATAAAAGCAAAAGTGGAAACACGTCAGAAATAATTTTCAAAACCAAAAAGATTTTTATCGCTCACTCTCCGGGTAGATACAATAACTAAACACCGCAATGTCTCGCCTTCCTAAGCGTGAAGTACAGTATATAAGAGTAAGGAACAATACTCAAGCTATTTTATAAAAAGCAATATTGCAATTTTATGATAGTTTTCAAATAATATTCGTAGCACTTTTAAGTTATCGCTTGGGTAAATCAAACTGTTGAAAATTTTGATAGTGCATCCAGTCTTTATTGTTCTATTTTCTTGAAGAATTTAATGCATGTATAACAAACGAAAAAACGATAATTGGCTTACCAATAAGGTCAAAATTTAACATTATGATTACATATACAAGAATCAAATTCTACCAAATAACACTACGTTCAGTTTTTCCCAATAGCAGCTATCTGCTCTCCGTTGTGTTTCTTTAACTGAATAGGCCTACACGGAATATCGCAGGGTTTTTTCTTTTTTGCGCAGCCATACTCTATTGTGAAAAACCAAAGATACTGTTACCACTACTATTTCGACATACAAAAGTCCTGTATACGTAATAGATGTGACCTGACTGGCTTACTTAATGTATTTCTTTTTTTAATGTCTTTTATACTCAAACAACAGAGATGTAGCAAGATATATGACTTATAGGTGTTTTTTTGGCGGGTAAATGGGGACTCTGTCTGTTGGTGCAGCAGAATGTTCGTGTTTTCAAAAATGGCAGCCAGGGTCGTAATTCGCTTGGCAAGCAACGTTGTCGTTTTCGAGAGAGAGAGAGAGTCCGAGTTTTGAAAGTGTCATAAATCACCACCAAAGATATGGATCCGCCGGAGGAATCCGACGGGGGCTTCAACTTCCGATCGATGAATCGCATGTGTAGGCAAATGAAGCAAGAAGAAAAATCACGTGACTAAAATCCCCACTGCATCTGGTCGACATTTTAGCTCGATGTGCTATCGACTCATATATATTTTTAAGAAAACTTCGAGAGCCCAATATTATTATTATAGTTCCTGGGTGACACATTTATGGGAGTATTTTTTCTTCTTTTTCTTGGCATCTTTCTGTTTATTTTAGATCATTGGGAGAAACAAGATTTTTTTTCTGGAATTTCACATACTTTTCAAACGTGAAAAATGAGTTTCTTTGCCACATTTTTTATTATTTTTATTTTTTCTTTCGCACGTCGCTGTGATTGAAATAAAAGACAAACGGTTAAAATGATTTACGAATCGAGTTTCTCAAACTATTTATCTTATGTCAATGATATGCCATGTCGGAGATGTATTTCCACACTTTCATGATATAGCTATTTATCTACTTCACACTACTAGCAAAAGTAGAAACCTGGTGCCGTACGAGTTTGTTTTGTATGTTTGGAAATACGAGGTGCGACAATAAAGGGTTGGTGAATTTTTTAAACAAAAAGTATTGTAGTAAAATACAAATTACAGTTAGTGCCCCCAGAAGACCCTCTCCTTTAATTTACAACACACTTATTTCGCTTGTTACTTTCGGAAATAGTACTAGAAGTCATTTTTCGTGGGTGTGTTTAGTTGAGCTGTCATGGCTACCTTATCTCCTTAGTTGAATCAAATGGTTGAATCATTTCATAATCTTTTTAGTTTAGGACACAACCAGAAGTCACAAGATGTCAACCCTGGTTAATATGGTGAATGGGGATACATCATAATGTTTTCTGACAAAAATAATCGTACCAGAAGCGATGAGCATATGAAAGGCAAACGATTTAATTCCATTCAGGAGGTCCAGGCAGTCATGATAGCACAACTAAACAAAAGAGGACTTCCAGTAGGCTACTGTACTGTTTCAGAAAGTGACAAGAATGTCGAAATAAGTGTGTAAACTACGGGGAGTTTTCTAAAGGAGAAAAACTGTAATTTGCATTTTAGTGTAATGTTTTTTTAAAAATAATTCACCGCACTATATTATTGCATCTCGTAATGTATCATCAGTTCAGTGACACAAAACATTATTAGTGACGTCACCTTGCGGTGACGTCATCTTATTATTGGCGGTCTCACAGACCAATTAATATCAGTACAACAAACACAACAGTAAAACGAAAGCGTTGAGGGCTTAGCTTAACAACAAAGTAAATGTCGGTAAATAAAAAATAACAAATATACAAAGAATAAAATCATTTATTAGGTCTAAACATTCAAACACTCATTTGGAGCTTGATTTGCCTCGAAAACAGTCTAAATTGCAGTAATTTAATATTGCAGACAGACTAAATTGTAATAAATAAAATTGCAGTTATTTCAAAAGTAGTGCCATTATTTTCTTAGTATAGTACAATAGTCAGAATGGTACTTTTCCGTTAAATGATATCACCGTTGGTGGCGCCCGTGATTGCTTGTTTTCTTACGGGTTTCTTACAGAAATTTCAGCGTGTTGAAATTTCTGCATGCCCTTAACGGATGAGGGTGGAAATTGAAACAGTTCGAGGCGAGAGTGACGTCACTTACGACCTCACATTCTACTCCGTTCTTATTGAACCCTCGTTTGAATGTGCAACCACCTTGGAAATAACACTCAATATATTGCTAATTGCTTCTTTCATTATTTTTAACTAAACTATCCAAGTGACTATGGATATAAATTTCAGTTTAGGTTAGTTAAAGAAGCACATTAAATGGCAGGACTTATTATTGAAATGTAAATTAACTAGCACCGTCTAGTACTAATATAATACTGTTATCATGCAGAAGTCGATCAAACATGTTTGGCAAAAAATTAGTATTTTTTTACAAGCTTTCATTTAACTTGGCTTGGCGTCTTTAACTGTTTTAAAAAAGTTTCAATGTTTTAAAACGTAGATGTCATCATGTTTAACCGATTCCGTGTGTCGCAGGGCCTTCAAATTCGGTGAACAGATTAGTCCTGTGTGTCAATTGAATCCATCAAACTTTGAGCAATCAGTGTCAATTCGAAGCTATTGGCAAGTGAAAAGTCGTTTTTTCAGGTAGAGTGTTGCTGATGCTCTGAACTACATGCTCGTTTCCGATTGTTGTAAATAAACATACACCATTACTATCTATAAAACTCAGAGTTACAACCTCAATCAAGCGCTTTATAGATAGTGATATTTAGCTCATTGTTGAGTGTACAACAGATTTATCGGATGAAACTCAACAATGAGAGATTGTATAAAAAAAAAGAAAAGTTTTTTTTATATTACCATATATATATTACCTTGTTCATATATCGCATGTTAACTTTAATATTTTGTAGCCTTAGGATACGCTATTGTACTTAATACATGTACAATAACATTCATGTAATGAAATCACCGCTTCGAGCCGAATTTGGCTTCGCGTTAATTCTGTGTGTGTTTTAAAAATTTTAAAACATGCTGGAAAGAA
>JAQIWH010007310.1:0-11623 GCA_034695005.1 Cryptops parisi
TTTAAATTTTGGATATTGAGCATTTTGGAGATTTTGGACGTTTTTATTTTGGACGTTTTGACCATTGGATGTGAATGTTTTGGATGTAATGGTTTTGGATGTATTGTCTTTAGATGTAAAATTTTTGGACGTATTGACGTGATACCCCCAGTTACAGTGTTGCTCGCGAGCAACTGTCAAAGGGTTTATTACAGGACTTACGTGTTTTTGGACCACTCAAGCTTTGTACTATGGCTACTCCCAGCATGTTGCCTGCGTTTTCAAGAATCTCTCCTGAGTAACTTGGATGACGATCAAGGGCTATCAGTATTCTTTCATAAATTGCGGTTTGGGCAGGACGTCTGGGACGACTTAAGCTATTCAAAAGAACCAATGCTTTGGACGGCTTCTGGAATGAACTGCCCATGCTTCGTTTTAAATCTCGTGAAGTAGATTCCTCTATATAAATAAGTCATAACCAAAAGATTTTAATCTCCATATTTCAGAGGTAGTATTATTGGAACCGCAATGAGGGTTTACTTTGCACTTTAGGGTTATTTTGATGATAATGATGATAAACTATTTTTTCCCACTGGTGCGAAGTAAATCTACATTACGTACTATCAGCGTATTATTATACACACAACGGTTCACAAAAGTACACTAAATAAAACACAATAAAAGTGCACTTGGTCCACAAATAGTACACAATAATGTACTATTATACACATCCATTCTATTATTGCACATGCGTGTTACGACGTTAGGCACTTTTTTTGTATCGTAATTTTGAGTTTCAGTTGGAAATTCGTTGAGTCTAAAGTGGGGTCTGAAATGAAATTTCTTACCAGCACTGGTTTGTTTTGAAAATCTTTTCAAATCATGCATCATCTTATTTTATAATTGACTTTTTAACTTCAAAAATTTTGGTTACTGTTTCTAGACAATCAGTTTTTGTTGCTACCCACATAAGGCAACAATGAATTTACATCTTAGTTGCTTATATTTTGTGTGTTTTTATTTGGTATTTATTTTAAGCATCAGTCACTTGAAAACGCTTGGCTGTTATTTTTTTTATAGATGATGTGTACCAAAGACCCACATTGTATATGTAATTAATGATACTTAACAAATAGATTACTTCCCAGTACGATCAAGGGCTTTGGAGGCAAACGTTCTCCTTCTTTCACCTATACTGTATGTGCCTTTATAAAATAATTATAGCCCACTCCTCCGTGATGATGTTCCATGCCCTAATCCTGTAAAATAAAGCTTTTGTTTATTTGAATAAAATATTTATTATGCAGTACACTCAAAAATCCATGTGATATTATATTAGATATAAGCTCCTAACCATTGTTAAGTTGATAAAATATATAGTGATTATCCAAAACAATTTATATGGATGATTTTCAAATTTACATAAAGTTCTTGATCTTGAGGTGTATGAAGAGTTTAATTTGCCTGAGAAATGGTTAAAATGAATTCTCTAAAGAAAATTGTATGACATTACTTGTAGAAATGCTGTTATAAGCTATGACTGTCGTAAGTTTTGCTTGTTTTAGTACACATGAATTAAACATCATGAGGTACAGTACAATTTATTTGACTTTATATCCAATCTACATTGTAGGTTCAAACTAATTTCTTTACAGAGTTTACAGCATAAATATTTGCAATTCACAAATATAGTAAGATGCATGTAGGGTTAAATTTTCAGGGTTTAAACTGGCTTTTCATAATTGCTAATCCCATTCCAGATAAAGGATGAGGCAAACTTGGAGCAGAAGCGAATCTCATTGTATCCAGTTGTATGCATTCAACATCTGACAGAGCAGTCACAGTTGCAGAGGAAATGCCACCGACGATGTACAGAAAATTTCCTGAAAATGTAAAGCAGCACAGTTATTCACACAAAAGGTTTTCTATAAGCGCTCTTCATTTTTATTCTATCATCGTACCAATTACAGCGCATCTGCAGCTGTGTCTGCGTTTATGAAGTCTCGCGACTTGTTCCCATTGATTTTTATCTGCAAAATATGCTTCGATGGCTCGTATACTTCTTAGTCGATCAGCTTTCGTTGACGTGATATCTATAGCCCCACCGATTATGAAGAGTTTGTCGTTCCACACGACAACACTCGAAAAGCATCTTGGAAATCTAAGACCCCTCGTTTGTGTTTCCCATCTGCAAATTTGAGAATTTAATATGATGATGCAAACAAACAAATTTCAACCGTAGCTACAATAGAAATCTTTAAATATAATTTATTTTGTTGTAAGTATGGTTATTTAAATTTACATTGGTACTGTAATATACCGGGTGGGCCAAATAAACTGTCACCAATTTTCAAATAACGATTTTTTAATGAACTATTTACGCTAGACAAAATCTAAAACTACAAGCTCGATTAAATATCTTTCTTTAACGATTTATAATTCTATGTTATGACTTGCATAGTTTGGTTGCAACGGCCCCGCGAAGCAAAAGTACCCTAATAAAAGTTGTAAAATTAAGTGCTTGTGCCGTTTGTCTTAATGAGCTTTCACGATGCGTGTTTGCAACAGTACGTTTTTCCGGATTCGGTCTGTAAATCTGCACCAGTAAAGCCGGGTGATACTTCTATCACAAATATTGAATTGAGCTTCCGTGTAATATTTTTAGTTTTCGTCTAACTTAAACGGTTCATAAGAAATAGCTTTTGAAAATTGGTGACGTTTTTATTGGTCCACCCTCACCCTGTATGTGTATGATTAGACTCACACATTAGAAGCTGAATTATAACACTGAACCCAATCAACAGTGTGACGAACGTGACGTTCCTTGTCGACAGTGATCCCACCACAAACCCAGATCTTATTGTGAAAATAAGCAGCACTCGTTCCCATCAGCCCAACGGGTAACGGAGCTACTTGACTCCAGTTGTTATGATAAGCATCATAACATTCGACGGATGACAACAACCTAAGACACAAACAGTGTTAGTAACTACTATAAGTATAAAAAAACCTTGATCTCGTACTTTTCTAGAAATGTTTTATGACTTGTAATGAATTTTTGTATGAACCATATGTTTTATGTCAAATCGTTCGAATACAAGTTATTCTTATACATGAATCACTCACTGTCCTTTAATACGATAACAGTAATGCGAGTAATCTTAAAACATCTTCATAACCACCGTTGAATGCCCATGGAGCATTTTCCTCATGGCGTGCATGCTCACCTACAGTATGTTACGATATAAGTTTAGTTTAAGGACCTTGAGTTTTGATCGCTTCCACCAATAGCATATAATTTTCCATTGGCTACTACAACACAGTGGTGAATGCGAGGATATGCAAGACTTCCTCTTCTGGACCATTCCTTTCGAAGCAGATGAAAACACAATGTTGAAGGAAGAGCAGATATCTTTAATCCGTTGCTACCTTTTTTTGGCTTGCATCCACCTAAATAATTAAGCAAGAATTCAAGAATAATTCGTTATTATCAGCGGGGTCTGGATGACATGTCTTTGGGTAAATTGCATTTTTGGGAACCTTGGTTTCAAGCATTGAAACTCCCAAGAAACGTATATGAACTGAAAAACAATATTACAGGCAGCATCCCAACACGAGGCCCCTAGAATCTTGGGCCCCTGGCCACTGTCCAAGTGTGCTCATGTCTAAATACGGCACAGCAAATACCTACTGTACTTACTTATAATTACTATCTGCAATTATATGTGAATGTTGTAATTTCGACAGTAATGTTAAGATGAACGAAACCAAGATGAACGAAACCAAGGTTTTTAATGCAACATAAATCCATTGATAAAAATGTGCATCAAGATGTTTTGTAGTTCTCACCTATTACATATAATTTTCCCCTAAGTACGGCAACTGCGGCGTAATATCGTGGTTCAGGTAGATTTGCATTCCACTTCCATTTTTTATCATCGGGTGAAAATGCAAAAATTGTTGTTCCTAATAATGAAAATTGGTATTTTAGCAAATAAAATTTTGATTTTTTTTTGTTATCTAATTATCAAGGAGGCAGATTAATTTCATCTGGTGCTCAAAGGAATCAAGCAATGATGTTTTCCTCTCCTCCAAATATCACCCATATCTTATTCACACAACTCACAAGGTTTCACTTGTAAAGAGGTCGATAATAGCCTTGTAAGCCCAAGGAGTTTTATATGCTAAGGGGCCCTGGATTCTGGCCTTATTATTGTTGTTTTGCTTGTTTTGCTAAGCATGAATTAGTATCCGTACAAAATCCTTTTCTCTTATGCATGTACTCAATACATTTTGCTTTATGATTAATTCTCCAAGTTACCTACCTGCTCGTTCCGATTCCAACTCCACTAGTGGATTAAGTCCTCCCACTACAAGAATGGTATATCGGTACTACAAATTGAGAAAAATTAAAAAACCAAAATCAAAATCTGACATTACGTTTCCCTTGAAAACAGAAAACAGAAAATTGTTTATTATTATGAATAACCTGTTCTGATGTAACATCGTTGATAGTTGATGAAGCTTTCCATTCCGATTCGATTCCCAAGACACCAGGGTTCTTATTTTTTGCTTGCATTTCATGATTTTCTTGCTTGCTGTTGCATACTTTGTTTTGTTCATTCGCGGATAAATTTTTATCATGCTTGCTGGGGTTTTTCTGCCGCATTTCATCTTTTACTTTTTGATGCCTCACTTTCGAATCTTTTTCACTGCCAATGCATGATCTCAGTACTGGAATGCTTAGAGTTTGGGTCGAAGAAGATTTGCAGGAAGGTTTTAAATTGCTTTGGTTTGTTGTAAGTTTCAGGCCTTCCGAGCTAGATAAGTTCAACTCTTTAGTCTTTCTTGTTTTCTTGTGTTTTTTGTCGCATTTTTCGCTGTTGGACGGAACTGGCATTTGAGCCTTAAATTTGTTATCATGCTTTGTTGATGTTTTCATTGTGCATTTATTGCTTAAGTTCATACCAGCTTCACCAAATTCATCTTTTGATGTGTTGAGATGGATACTTTCATCGTCGTGTGTTTCGTTATTTTCCGGTTGTGCTGCGACATAAACTTTGAATTCAGACTTTCTCTCTTGATCGTGGTTGGAAATCCTTTAATGAACAACGTCACTTTTTATCGAGATCTAATTGAATCTTGTAGTGAAACTTGCACTTACCTGTTTGGTGAAATTGCCATTTGGGGGTTATTCACAATTGTGATGAGATTTCTACGGTATGTCTGATAATCTGTGTGCGATTCTGAAGGCAAATTGGATGTTTTATTAAGAATTTGGTAGTCTCCACGTGATTCTGAAGGCAAATAGGGTGTTTTATGGGAAACAACAAAACTTTCTGTGAAATGCAGTGGATCAGTTTGTTCGTTTTCGATAACATCTGTGTTGTGAGTAACTTGTAACACGGGCATGCTTCTATGTGATCTCAATGCATCTTTTTTGATCGACAGACTTCTCGAGGAGTGATTAAGTAAACTGGAAATTGCACTCTAAAGTATTTAAAATGGTTCGTTCTGATTATTTTTAACGTGAGCTTTTAAAAAGCAACCATAATGCTCACCATTTTCTTTTCTGGTACCGGTATCACGTAACTTCTTGGCTTTGTTAGTATTGTAAATGATTCAGAATTTTCGATCTTCATTGCAATGTGGCAGCTGGAATATGGAAAGGCGTGAATTAGTATTCGTAAGATTGTCATAGCACTACGGAAAGAATTTGGAAAATTCACTAGAAAAGAATTTGTCATACATAAGATTTCTAAACACTAGCGGCAAACACTCTGGAAGCTCTAGAATCGCGGAAATATCAGGTCTTCTGTAACTTGACAGCCACTCTTCATCGCTCATATATGCTAATCGTAATTGACTTACGACATCTGCAGCATACTTTTGTCGTCGTGGCCATTCGTGACATAACCATTTCACAGTAGCTGCTAGTACATCTTGTTCACTAATAGAGTTTGAAGAATGAAAATGCATTAAAATTTCTCGAACACGTTTGAAATATGAAATTAGTTTCGACAATGAATTGTTTATAGAATGGTTAACATATTGTCTCTAATACATGTACAGGCAAACTTTCATCGAGTACTAAGGGTGTCGGTTTAAAGAGGTTCGACTGTATACAAAACAAACAAAGGGTATAACAAAAACAACGTCATTGAACAATACTTGTCCATAAACTGAGAGTTGAATTCTGTATACCCTGTTGCATTGCATGCATAATGCATATACCTGTTGGCTGCTATTGTATCAGTAGCAAGAATTCCGCACAGCTGTCTGGCTCCAAGTTCCAGAAAATTATGAGTGTTTGTAATGGAACTAAAATTTTCTGCTAGGGCTTCTTCAGTCAATGTCTGTAGTAGTGCACTGTTACTTTTCTTTGTTAGGCGCTTTATGAAAATTGGGTGTGAGGAGTGAAATAGACGGTACAAGAAATGCTTGAACTCTTGAAACAGTTCTGTGGAAATGATCAATGTATAGAAATGTAAAGAACAAGGATTCGGTTTTGCTTAATGTTCAATTTGATTGGAAAAAAAAGAGGTGAATTGGTTACACCAGAGATGGAAAGTAGCTCAGCTGCGGCAAATATATCTAAACAGTTCTCCTCGGTAATTTCTAGATGCGATGTTTGAAACCAATTTAGTATGGTAGCAAAGGCGGCTGGTTTGATGCCTTCAATGTAAACCGTTTTCGAGTCTTTTCTATCTAACAGTACATGCTGAATGTATTCACTCTTCTTCGTCAAATCAGAACTACGGTACATGAATGTAAAAAAAAAGATAAATTTTTGGTTTGTGCATTCATTCTGACTAATCTAATTAACACAACTGCGGACAAAAATTGCAGTGCGGTAAAGAACTGCATTAGCACCTTGCAAAGTGGTCAAATGGTCGAGTTATCAAGGGATTTGTTTAAATAACAAAATTTGAACCAATGGTTAGATATCATTACTAGATTTATTTTGCTACAAGGTAATTGCAAGTCTTACCGTGTAGCTTTAAAAGAAACACCTTCTACAATAACTTCAATGTCAGTGTTGTTAAGTGAATTTTCCATGTTTTTAAATGTTCACTGTTAGGACAAATTGTTTTCAAACCTCTATAATTGGAATTAGCATTATTTTATTTTTTTTTAACAATGAAGTTTGGAAAAGTTAAAAATAACATGCATTAAGATAAACATACATGATAGCTGATCTGATATGATATATTTCAATTACTCACGATTTACATTATTTACAACAAAGTGGTTAAAAGGTTAATGGTGTTTACCAATTACTCTTTAAGGTTCTATTATAGCGGTTCTATTTAGTTCAACTGGTTTGGGTGTCAAACAATGACCAAAAATTGACAATGATGATAAAACCACGTGTTTGATTGCAATTTCAAATTTTAGTTTTTACTGAACCAGTAATGTGTCACCGACAATGTATAAAATCCTTTTTTGGGAAAGTATGAAATAACATCTTGCATACAACTTTTGAAATAACATCTTGTATACAACTTTTGTATTCATTAATCGTACTTAAATGTACGATTAATGAATTTAATAAATTAGTAATGTTTAAGCATGTTTTTGTTTGTTTGACTAACTTTTGGACTAACTTAAACTACCCCCGACCTCAGTACAACTAAGTAGCGCCACAATCGGCTTTCAGATAATCAGAAAGTACCAAAAAATATTTAAAATTAATAAAAATCCAATAAAATTAATAAAAACATTTAAAAGGTAACCGAAAAAAAATTATTTGAACAACAAATTTGTTTATTATTAGTTTTTATTAATTTGTATTAACATTTATTAATCAATAAAAATTAACGAAATTATAATAAAAGGTAAAAAACTTTTGAAAAATCAATATACATTAACAAAGTTTTACACAGATCAATCGTACCAAATTAATAAAAGCTAATTAATATAAAATTTAATATAAATAAAAATAATTTAATAGAATAAATTTGGGACAGACACAGGCGGGACAAAATTCGGAACTGTCCCGAGAAATTTGGGAACACTCCCGGTAAATTCGGGATGTCTGGTCTTTTTAATTTACAAAAATTAAATTAATTACATTTAATTTTAAAAAACAAACAAAACTGTTGTAATGGCTAAAAAAAACAACCAAGTATTTATCTTCCTAAACATTTACTATAATAAGTTTGTTATTCCAAACATTTATTTTAATCGAACTTTTGGCAATTGTGAATTAAAAAAAAAGTATAAATTTTAATTTCAATCTTTTTTAACTCATGTTTCACTTCTGAACCGCAACAAGCCAATGGCGCTGACCGAGCAGTTTTATAAAAGCGCTTGCGCACAAAACGATTGCTCAATTCAGCCCATCGCTTGGATTTCCGAGTCTGCGCAAAGCTACCCTTTTCCTGCTCACTAGCTGAACTCGACTCTGCCTACCCGGCTTCTTCATTTCTGAGGTGAGTAAATTAGTATAATCCTAATTCATCGGTCATTATTTTAGCCATCCAACATTATCCTGTCGTTTACCATTCACGATGGCGTTCGATTACTGTCCGTGGATGTATTTTTTCGCATTGGAATCGCTCGAATCGTTGCAAAGCACTTGAGATACTGGCTGATTTCGGTGTCTTTGCAAGTTCTCCAAAATGGCGATCCTAAAGTAGCTTTTTATATTTTTAGCATATAGATTCCCTTCGAGGTTTCACATTAAACTAGAAAAATGTACGCCTGTTCAAAGTTCTGCGCACCCACCCTGAAGACCATCGTAAGCAATACCAGCTGTTTTTTATTTGATATTTCTATTAAATTAGTTAAACCTGAACTGGGTACTTGGTATAACTTTTACATAATACTTGCTACTATACTAATATACACACTTGAAGCTATTAACCGGATTTTTTTTTTTATATCTACAAGTGATTCACTATAGTGTTTAAATCTTATTCTCACCATTCAAAAGGTTATGATTAGGTTGCTAATGTTAATATCACTGGGTTAAGCAAGCCTAAAAATAGAACAGGTTTTTTTTTCGTTTTTAATTTTTTTATCATTACATAGTTGGCTTCTGGCACCAAGATGTATGCAAGGCCGCTGAGTTACTTCAGTATGAACAATCAAATTGTACCACAGCAGCAGGAGGTAAACTGCGAATCGGAATTGGGAATGCAAGACTATTAGCTTCATGGCGTTTATTAATCTTACTTTTTATGGTATAACAGAAATCATCATTGCTGGCCGTTCCAGCGGGAACAATTCTCAGAACGCTTAGCTCACAGGTACTTAAATGAATGCATAACTCGCACGTTGTGTTCGGTTTGAGAATCGTTACAAATCGGATGGTTGGTTCCAGGGCTTTCATTCGAGCGTTGTAAACCGAGACATTGACTCCGCAGCCAAGTACATCGGTGCTGGCGCCGCTACAGTAGGAGTAGCTGGTGCAGGTACGTAGCACCAGATGTTAGTTCCTTGCAGTTTGTTAGATCACTATCTCATTTGTAACGTTCATTGCAGGAGCTGGAATCGGTAGCGTATTCGGCAGTCTGATCATCGGTTACGCACGTAACCCTTCACTAAAACAACAGCTTTTCTCCTATGCCATTTTGGGTTTTGCCCTTTCTGAGGCCATGGGCTTGTTTTGTTTGATGATGGCCTTTTTGTTATTATTTGCTTTTTAAGTCGATTGAAATTTGTAAGACATGCAACTGCATTTCCTTTCGTCTGGCTGCAAGAATTGTTAGGCTGTACAGACTTTTGATCGCTAGACATTTTTTTTTAAGAACATCATTCCACCCTGAGAAAACTTGGATTACCAGAGATAAAATTGTAATTGCATGTCTGTGCAAAGCTAGCATTCTCCAAATAATGTTCACGTTAGGATTGAAAAAAAAAAAAAAGATACCATTTAGAGAAAGTTAATTTTTTTTTCTTCCGATTATAGTAGTTAAAAAGTGAAAAAGATGGAAATCACTTGTTGTTGTACAGTGAATAGTAGAAATAAAACAAATATACTGTAAGATTCAAAGTGAGTTGTTCATCGATTCTGGGATTTAGTTAATGATTAGAGGAATGGTTGTTTTGGAAATTAAATGAAATAAAAATGTACCATGCTTGTAACTTTGCCTTTTATTAATCCTTAAAATTAGCAAGGTCCAGTGCTGTTTTTCAGCGTATACGAGGGTATACGCGTATACTTTAACAAGGCGAGATCGATATTTTTTCAAAAAAAATCGAAATAAAAATTGTAAAAATAAAAATAAATAATATAATTTCTAGAAATAAAATGCTTTTTGATGACTATAATCCAGGGTAAAGAAATTTTCATAACAAAAGGTGACAAATATCAGATTTAGGGTCAAGGTTTTGAGTAACTGGATAGTAGTTTGGGTCAGCGTTTCTTGGAATTTATTGAAATTTGTTTCATTCAATAAATGGAGATCCAAACTGCATTCCATTCTGCAAAACTTTAGAAAACACTGCTTTATACTATATCGGTAATTTTCTTTTTCTTTATTGACACTTTTGTTTAATACCTGTAAGTTTAACAACACACTAACAGTGTTTACTTGCTACAACTAGGAGGCTGCAAGACTACGCGTGTGAAAGTTCTTATTACGACCTGCTACTACAAGGCAACGACCACGACGTATAAATATAATATCGACGCAAAAATATCGATATAATATATCGATATTAGTATCGATGTTTATTTTAGCGTATCACCTAACATTTTTTTAGGATTCGATCAAGGGAGGGGATTTTTCAAAAAATTGATACTAAAAATCGATATATGTATCGATACTTTTTTTTAATTGGAGAATCTTTATTGGTCACAAGCTAAGGCTCCAAAAGTTTTAAAATATGACTTAATGGATGTCTAATTTTCTCATCCAGGTTTAAAGGAGAGTTTAAATTCCAAAATAAATCGATGAATATAAATACACTAGCTGAATGCCGTGCAGAAGCACGGTTATCCGTTGGGCTTTAGAGGTCAATGTGAAAGGGGGATTCTAAAAGTGTTCGTTTAGTCGAGTGGTCTAAACGCTGCTCTCTTGAGCTCCTCATCCTGTGGTGTGGGTTTGAATCTCGCCTTGTCCAAAAAAAAAGTGCATTTTTTTTCTTTACGATTTTCTCTCAGTGTGACAGACCGGACAAACAGACAGACGAAGCAAATTGTATTGTTAAGATTGTTTTTACAAATTTTTGTATTTAATCTGCATTAAGCAGCAAGAAGAGTGATCCACTTGACAATGTCGAGGTGAATAGTGCTGGGTTTTTAAGTCAAGGGTACTAAGTTTGATTTCATGGGTGGGTGGTTTTTATTTTTATTTTTTACTTTGATACTTTCTTATGAAATAACTTAATCACTCAGTCGTTTGAAACATTTTGTAGTTTTTTTTTTGTTTTTAATTTAAAAATTTTTTTTTGAGACAACATGTTAAAATACCCTCGCGAATGTTGAGGGTTTTTGTGCAAAACACCGAAAACATCAGTTAACAACTACCTGAAGTATTATGAGTTCAAATTAGTTAAGAGGAACTTAAAAATGTAAATTTTGTTAATAAGTTTATCGTTAAGAGTTTGTGTACAAAGTGCCGTGTGGGTTCAGTTTAGGGTCTGACACCGCGGGGGCAGGTTTTCTCGGGGCACTCCCGTTTCCTCCTGCTTC
>JAQIWH010007311.1:0-11623 GCA_034695005.1 Cryptops parisi
TTGAGAATTTCTAATTGCAGAGCTCAATGCTCGAATTTTGGCAGTGTTAAGAAGTGTATGAAGAGTCGGTATACGATGTTTAGAACAAAAGGCTGTAATAGACTGATATAGTGATAAACCAAATAGGGTGCGTAAACATCGATTATATACTGTACGTATGGTGTCTCCGAAAATTATCTTTACAACTTCTATTTATTTAGCATTGTAAATAATTTTCGGACACCCTGTATATTTAGAATGTTTTACGCGCAAGTTAGCATGATGAGTTCTTGATGATAGTGAGGTTGATGTGATGGCTGATGTCAAGGTTTAGTAAACATTTTGCCACACCGAGCCGCATCTGATGTTAGAGAACAACTCTTCCGTGATGCATAACAGTCTTTTAAATCATATTTGAGCATGCAAGGAATTCAGAAGAAAATTATTTTTGGTCATGAATATCATGATATACATCATAGTAACTGCCAAGAAACAAGCTTTAGTTTTCCTTACTTTTATTTTTATTTTTTAATTTGATTTGGTGTAACATGATAACTCACAACCACAAAAGAATAAAAAAACAGGAATCAATCATGTTGTCATGGTGATGATCTGATCATTTCAAGCTGTCTGGAATTACTCCAACATTCCGCCCAATTCCGCCTACATTGTAGCACAAACAAGTCCTGGTTGATATTAAATAAACTACATTTAGAGCTTCTTGCTCCCACTATGAGAATGTCTTTTTGGATTTTTTAGAAAATTCAATGAGAAATTGACTAATTTATTTTACAAATGCCACCCAATGTGCAAATGTTATTTATTTATAATGCAACACATGCAATGTCAGCATGTGTTGCATTCAAGCCGGAAGATAATGAAATAGTTCAGTGAACGTGCAGCGTGTCTAAAAACAGAAAATACGTTTGCAATGTGGTGGGCGATGAAAAAGAAGTTTGCACTATGTTGTTTGAATCAAAAGAAGTTGCTCGAACACCAGAAGAAAATGAACCAGTTTCTGTGGAAATTACCATACTTGGAATTGACAAGCTAATCCACAAGAGCTCTCGAATAGAACTTATGGAAAAGTGTGTGGAGTGTTGCTTTCAATGCTACTACAGTATGTACTATTGCATACTACAGTATGTGTCATTGCGTTACCAATGTGCACGCATTTTCATGATGTACTTATTTCAAATTATGTCATCAATGTGGATACTAGTGTACAGTGATTTTCCGTTATTATCATTTCTGCCATCATGGATTACTTTCGATGGAGTTTGAAAAAGTTCATAATCGAAAACAAATGCCGAATATATATATGGTGGGTGTTCGAAAGAGGATACATAAAAATTGGAAAATATAGAAATTGAATTTTTCTTTGACTTGCATCAACTATGAGATTAATATAGTATTCTAGAGAATGCGAAAAGAATAGTAATACCGGTAAGCACATTACTGCATTTCAATTCATTTACTGCATGATATTAATCAATCAAAATTATTATTTGAATTATAATTTATTTCATCAATTTTAGTGTGTACTGGTATTGTATATTTAAATATAGTGTAAAAGTCAAGATTGTTTGATTGTTTGATAAAGTGATTTGTCCCAGCATTTCATTTCACCAACCACACCGATTCCAAAACAAAATTGCAGTAACCTTAAAACTTATTGGAGAAAGTGAATAGTTATGGAACCAGGTACAGTAAGCTTTTATTTTCTTCAACCATAATTTTTGTAATATCCAATTTATTTTGTGCAGATTTATTAACATACATTTTTAAGTTATTTATCGTGTAATTATTTATTAATTTTAGAGTTTAGCCATCAATGAAGTATCATGATCGATACATATATCAACGTGATTATTGATAATGAAGAGGGATGAAGTTGAAATACAATGTGTCAGAGAAAAAATCAATATTCAGCTATATTGGTAAGCTTGAAAACACACTATGCTATGTAGTGTATAAAATCAATTACATAGTGATCCAGCATTACAATCATCTTATGATGTATTTAGAGCAAATGCAATGTATTAGCTATTTATTTGCAGCGTTTTCTCTTAAAACGTTTTCTCATTATTTAACACAAACTTTTGAAACTTTTAGAGCAAAAATATTATCATTCTATTCTTATTCATTGTTTTGTAATGTGATATAATATAAGGAAACTTTTGTAATACAACAGTTATGACATGATGTGATTGTTCAATGGTTCAATGAAACGGTTAGTACAGTAACTATATACACATCACAGGCATCATGAAGGATATACTTTACACAAGCACTTGATCACAGTTGTACACAACATTAAAACATTCCAAGCCTCATAATCGGCTTCGAATGTTTCAATATTGTGTACAACTGTGATAGAGTGCGTATTAATGAATTTTGATAATCGGTACGTATTATATTTATTGTGAGTTTGTTTACGTTTCAACTTGCTGCAATTTGCTGCGTGATATTTAATAATATCTTAACACTTGTATCGTTTGATAAAATACATTAGTGTTACAACATCATCTAATTATGATACTGTTTATGATTAATTTTTAACAATTAATGCTTTTACTCCTCTACCTTTGAAAAGTTTGTCAAACCTGCCAAGTTTGGAAATGTATCAAGGTGTGCATACATTTCAAGCGTCTTTTAAAAACATACTTAATTTTCACATAATCGTTCTGTTATTTGTGTGTTTCATTATTTGCTATTTTTACTTGTATAGGACATGTACTCTATGGGACAAAATAAAAAATTAAAAAATTAAAAAAAGTATTCTAAGCCAAAACATTTCATGAATACTGCGTTGATTGCACTTAACTGAATCTTTATGGATTTAACTAGTATGTTGGTGACTACCTTCCATAGCATGGAGAAGTGTCTGTGTCTGATGCTAATGTCTTGATGTTTTGTTGCTAATGGCGAGAGCTAAGAGATGCCTGGTATAAAAACTAATTTGTGTACAGTTACTTATCTAAAGCCAATTTTACACATCAAATTTTTATAATCGAATTTTATCGATTTAAACTGTTTTTCTGAATAACGTCAGAAAAACAGTTTGAATCGATAAAATTTGATTATAAAAATTTGATCTTAACTTTGTTTTAAATTTTAACATAATTATGTAGGTAACGATTTAAGGCGTAATATGATATTGTATGTACTTTCATAATATTTTGATGTATTTTACGAGTGGTTTCAGAATGGATAATATAACTATTTAAAAAATGGAAGGAATGTTAGAGTTTCTGAATCTACGAAACCTAGACGTTATTCACAAATCCGGGCGAGGTTTCGTGCTTTCGATCAAACAACGAAACAGAAGTACTGTACTGAAAAGCGCCCGAATGTGTGTATAACGTAAGAAAAAGTAGTTGAAATCGATGGAATTTTTTTTAAAAAGTTTGATGTGTAAAACGGACTTTAGTTTGTCGTTTATATAATTCTAAAAGCCATAATGTTTTAAAATTATTCGGGGAGGGGAGGTTCGTTTATCTGATCGCATGTTAACCTAGAGATTAAGATTGAAACCAATTGTTGTGGAGATTACATTTTTTTTGCTTTATTTTCATTTTTCACATTTCAGGACTGACTTTTAAATTTTACTTATAAAGCTGCACAAAAAGAGTTTCAAACAAATTTTTCTAACTGGTACTATTTTGCTATATCGACGAAACGTTCCGAGCTGTATGTAGTCATTACAAAAATAGCTCACAATCTATTCCAGCCAACCAACATTTCAATCACTTTAACTGCCAGATGGTTGCTACATTATTATATACATTCTTCTCAAGGACATAATTACTTAATAACACTGCAACCATCAATTGGCTTTATCTATTTTTTTCCTTGTGTTGCAGTATCATCGTGTTATAAACATTCGAATGCCAGTGTTGCTGAATCTGCACCAAAGAAAATAGCATCATCTTTCGGTGTTGTAAAAGTAATCCAGCAGGTGGACCACACACACACACCAAATGACTGATTCTCGTGTTGAGTACAGAATACCAAAAGATGAAGATGCAGCTTGTGCTGTGATGATTGGACCGAAACAGGACAACTCACCAACCCAAGAAAATGCGAATATTGATATAACCATCCCTGGCATTAGCAAACTTTTTGATAACAATTATAACCGATGGTTCAAGATTGTGTGGATTTTTGCTCTGGTGGTGTCGTTAGTCGTGTGCATCTATCAAGTTGTGGCTGTTCTCAAGATGTATTTTCGATACGCAATCAGCATGGAGGAAATTGTCACTCGGGAAAATACTGTTCAGATTCCTGATATTACGTTGTGTCCTGGACTGCTCTCTCTGGATTTTAAACAAAAACTTTTGGAAGCATTTGATAAAAAATGTAAAAGAGATGCCGAGTGTCCAGAAAATTCCGAAACTAGAGCAAATTATTCATTTGAAAAACTGCATTTTTCATTGGATGATTTATGGAATGAGCACATTATACCAAAAGATGCAGTGAAAATACATACACCAGTAAGTATGAATGCATTAATTTTTAGTTGTTAATAGACAGTTGAAAAACATTTTAACAAAATCTTCAGAAAATGCATACAGGAAAATGTCCCAAAAGTGTTCATACATAAGTAATAAGTTTTCTACGAATTTTCTTGTAATTCCTATAAGCAATATAGGTTAAATATTTCACATGTAATATATCCGTAGATATGTATATATAATATAATGTAAGCAATAAAGAGTTTGGGACACCCTGTATAAATTATGTTTTAATAAAATTAATCTTTGAAAAGCACATTACCTACAAGTATATATAAAGGCTTTTTAAACACCCTGTAAAACAGTTTTTTAAACAAAATCCATACATATTTTTCGTAAATCTAATTTGTATAACATTTAGTTTGTAAAAATAGATCTGTGTGTGTTGAGGGAGGAGTGAAAAGTTTGTTCTGTTTACTATATGCAATGAAGTAAACAACTACTATTACAAATATTGTAACATATATTTTCACTTTTTGTTAGCGTTTTTTCTAAGTTTTTGATTTCAGTTTTTCTTTTTCTATTTTACAAATTTATTTTGTTAATCCAATTAATGTTTATAAAAATTTAGTGTGGAAATATTCGAGACCCCATGGTTGATGAAGAATCATTCGTTGAAACTCTTGCATGTGAACATTATACAGAATTCGACATGAACTCTCGTTATCAGAAAACATTTTGGGGAACGTGTTTGATTTTAGAACCAGGTAAATAGAACATGTTAAATTTTATTATTTGCTAATGTATCTTATTTGTGACCAAGAGATAGGGACTTGACTTTTTCAGTTGACCCAAAGATGAAGTACCAAGGACCTGATACTTACATTAAAATAATTATTGACGATACCAAACTAAAAAGTGTTCATGATTTTGCGAATGCAGGTCGACAAGCAAGATCACGTTATTCGGAATTAATTGTAAGAATTCCATGTTCTTATTCTTCAATTCCAGTTTTGATTTGTTTCGCCGATCATTGCATTGACATTTTTTTATTGTAATTTTTTATTTCAGTACTATTTGCACGATTCCGATTTGGATAATAGACATGATACCGTGATGTTTGCTAACAAGATTCCTCGAAATTTTTTAACAGAAGTGCGATTTCAAGCCAAAAAAGTACGAAACCTCTGCATTGAATGTCAGGAAATTCAATCATTATTTATATATGTACGGTGTTAGTGTGTAATATTTTGTTTCATGTTACATTGCAGTACAAATATCTAAACACGAAGGCAAACCCTTGTGATAATAAAGTAACAGTAGCTAAATGCAAAAACAAATGTTACGATTCTTGTCTGAATGAACCAGTTGATGGAGTGAGCCAGTGTAGGTAAGTTATATCCATTTTTTTATTAATACAAAGTGAAAAACATGCACTATTTAATGGAAACTACACAAGAAATCAATTTCACTGGAATTTTATTATTTTATATTTTAAATTTAAGGCGCTTGGGGAAACAAGCTATACAAGTCACATTTGGTTTGTTTCGGGTTAATCGAGTTTGAAAATTTAATAACAGAATCCTATGGGGTGAGGAACAAGATCTTTCGAACACGGTGTCGTCATTTCTCGGTATTTTTCTGCAATATTTGTTGGTTGGCTGGAGATCCTCTTGGAAAACATTCTTAATAATACATGTATATTTCAATTTTCGTGAAAATGTGGCTTATGTACCTTGTTTTCCCGAGCGCCTTATTTTATTCAATGGATGGATGAAATGAAATGATTCCCAATACAAATGAGATAAATCCCAATATGAATGAGATATTATGAAATGTTGTTTTTTTGTTCAATGAGTAATCAAAAACGACATCTACTATGAACGAACCTAATATTCAGCTATTAAGTTGGTTTATATGTACCGTACAGATCATTTTTATTATATTGTTTTATTCCATTAAAAATGCAATAAATTTTATTGTATGTTAGTTGTATTATACCAAACAAATTTTGATTATTTATACAGGATGATTTGTTATTCCCTGGAAAAGTTTTACAGTGTGGTAAGATACACAACACAAACAAAAAATACCATAGTATAAACTTTTTCCAGAAAGTTTGTTTGCGAGTTAAAAACCGTAGGCTATGTTTGGCCCATTGGTGTAACGCAAGCAAATCCTGGTGTCAACAACACCAAGCTGAAATCAACCAATAAAACATCTTTAAAAGAGAACTCTTTGAAAAGTGCGGCAGTCCTAGATGTGTTAAAACGTGTTCATGCTGCATTGATTCAAATGGATGACAATTTGAACATTTATTGAGAAGAATATCTCACCAGTGACAACAGTCATACGCTCGTACAGCAGGGTATTGTACAAGCAACGACTTACAGTACATTGAATTACATCATTGGGCCAAACATACGGATTACAAATCTGCAAAGGCTCGAACATATGTTCGTTCATATAACCTGTTTGGGTTGTTCTTTATAGTGCCGTACCATCCTGTAAAGTTTTACCAGTGTGTAATTAATCACCCAGTGTATTGTTTTTCTAATTGTTTTTTGTTCTAATATTTTTTTTGTTGACTTGTTTATAGTCTTCCTTTCATGGTATCTGAAAATCCTCCATGTAATACTATCATAGATGTTGACGTTGCTTATAGAATGTCGGAGTTGTTTTATGACCATGGTCAGTTCTGCAGAGATGCCTGTCACGAGAAATGCAAACGTTCGTGCGACCACTTTGCTTATAATACCAATAAGGATGTCATGTATCACATAGATTCCAATGAAACCGTTATCATATTTTACTATCCGGATAATTTGTTTCACGTTTTGAGTGAAAGGTACACTTATGGGAGATCTGAACTGTTAAGTGATTTGGGAGCCAATGTCAGCTTCTATCTCGGGCTCTGTGCTCTCACCGTCTTGCAGATTTTCGAAATCTTCTTTCATCAAAGATGTAATTGTAAAAAAAACCAGAGCCATATTTTATAATGTTTGCAAATTTTCTAATTGAAAAAATAAATCACTACCTCAACTTCTAATGACTGCTTAAATAATTCGTCATTAAATGCCCATCTTTACCGAAGACGTGTAGTTAATGTTTTGGGAAAGTGTTTTTTCGATTTTGAAATATGTTTCTTAGAAATAAACTTGTGACGTGTTCTGCTACGTTATTTGAGTTATTTGAGTGTTATGCTACAAGTACATTACAACCTATTAACTGTTATCTTGACTTATTTTCATAGTAACAAATTAAAGAAAAACACAGTTTAATAATACCATTTATATTTAATTTAGAATGCTTTTTTATATGACTCACCACAATGACATTGGTATAATAGGAGTTATGGTTATGTCATTCTTAGAAGCGGAAGTACTTACTAATTACTAAACAGATTAATTCTTGTACCACTCACACATCTTATAGAACATATTTCAACTGCAGTACATAACACGCATTTTTAATCTTATTTTAACATAATCTTATTTTAACACAAAAAAAAATTATTGCAATAGATTTAACTATTTTTTTGCAACATTTTAGTTTTTTTGTGTATATTTTTATTCAATTTGATTTGGTATGCATACTAACGCAAAGAAAATAGAAATTCATCATGTGATGATCTGATCAATTTAAGCCGTTTGGAGTATCTCCAACATTGCACCCAAGGTCGTTATTAAACAAACAATTTATAGTTTATATTATATAAGGATATATTTAAATTTAAACGCTGTTTTTCTCTTTCCTTGCAAAAATAGATTTTCTTACTAATAATTTAAGCTGCTTGCTTTTCGCATACAATTTACAATCCGTATCTCCTCTTTTACAATAGATAAAAAATGTCAGTAGCATGCGTTACGTCACAGCCAAAAGATAGTGGAGTAGTTCATTCAATGTTTAGCAATGAAAATGTGTTGGTAAGATGGTAGTTGAAAATCCACCATATAGAACAAACGGTGACTGTTCAATCAAAGTTGTTGATGCTCCCCGAGAAAGGTAAGCCATGTTTGGTGAAAATCATAAATTAACAAGGTCTTAGAATAGATATACACAGTGTTATTATACAAGGGTTTTCCTGAAATCACTTTATTTGGCAAGGTAATGTCAATTTCAAATACACGTTTTAATGATAAATGATACACACTAGTAAGCTACCCGTTATTACGTAACTTTGTATTTTTAATCATGTATATTTAACTTATGTATTTAAGACTATTAGCACCCCCTTTTATACTCCACGTATTGTTCAATAGATGGCGTTGTTACAAGTAATGTTATACCTGTGGGACACTAGTAGGACGTTTTTAGGACTGTTTGAAATTCAAAATGTTTGAAACCTTTTTGCAACAATGTTAAAAATATGCCTACATACGTTATTTCTTCAACTTCTCATATCCAAAGTGGTTGATTTATAAAAAATTATATTATACCGTGAAAATCAATTCATTGCTTATCACCTAAAATAAATGTTCGTCACGCTATTATCTAAAAAGTTCATATTTATTACAGCCATAGCTGGGCACAGTTAACGAAAAAGTTAACTTCGTTAATTGTCAGTCCGTTAACCAAAAAGTTAACTTCGTTAATCATCAATCCGTTAATTTGTTAACAATGTATCGGAAGTTAACAAATCCGTTAACGCAAAAAAATAATTTTTTTCTTTACAAAAAACCACCTAAAATGATGAAGTAAATCCCAATCCTTATTTTCACAACTTCGTTGTAACTTGCTGTTAAAAAATTTCTGGACCATAGTTTATTAAAAACGTTTCATTATATGGCTCTCTATCACCTCTGAATTTTAAGATTCCAAATCACCCTGTATGATTAATGATGTGAAAGTATAACCTAGACAGCTCTACAAGTAAAATGAAAAACAAAATATAAAATAAATAAACAAATATGAAATGAAAGATATTAACTGCTATTTTCTAAACAAGCATGACTACTTTTGCGAAAGTTTGTTTATTAAATGACTTAGCATTCAACTTGTGAGTTAATATTCATTAGTGTAGACTGACATATTGCCCTAACGAGGCTGGTAACTGTTAAGTTATGAGGCAAATTCATCAGTTTTTTGTCACGTGTGATGAGTGGGAAAATTTAATCGATAAACTGCATTGTAGTACTGTTTAATCAGCATAATGTACTTTAATGAAACAACACTATAACTCGCCTACTGCACGACTCGTCAGCTAGTAAAGGTTTAGCTCTATTGTGCCTTCAATCGACATTTCAGTTTAATCTTTACAACTACTACTCATAACGAACTTTAGCTGTGCAGTCAGTGGATATGGATATTTTAAAACATGATAAGCAGTTCTAAAAAGAAGAAACTACCCTTTGTGAGAAAAATATCATCATCAAGTGCATACAATGCAGGATTTCAATGCTAAGATCAGAATGTCAAAAGATGAGGATTCAGTTTGTGCTGTGAAGACTGAACCGAAAAAGAGTAATTCATCCGCTAAAGAAAAAGTCGACATTGACATAACCATCCCTGGAGTTAGCAAAATTTTCGACAAAGATTATAACGTGTGCCTTAAGATCGTGTGGATTGTGGCACTGTTGGCATCGTTAATGGTATGCATTTACCAAACTGTGACTCTTCTCAGGATGTATTTTCAATATTCGATTTCCGTGGATGCAACTCTCACTCGGAAAAACACTGTTAACATCCCTGATGTTACATTTTGTCCTGGCCTGCTGGGTGTAGATTTCGACCGAGGGCTGTTGGAAGCGTTTGATACAATATGCAAGATAAATGCTGACTGTCTCGATAATTTGGAGCACAAAGCTAGTTATCCATTTGAAAAACTGAATTTTTCTTTGGATGCTTTGTGGGATGAGTACATAATCCCAAAAGAAGCAGTCAAAGTACAGACACCAGTAAGTATTGAAGTAATTGGTTACTACTTATGAAACGTTCAGAAACATTGAAAACATATTCAGGTGATACGTAGTTGTTGTTTAGAAAATTACATTGCTAAATATGTAAATTAATATTGTGTATTGTTCAGTTGGTACTGTCAATCCGGTATGCTTTTCACGTTTACACTGCAACTTTATTATTTGAAAATTTAGTGTGGAAATATAAAAGATGTAACGAATGTTGACAAATGCGATCATTATACCGAATATAAAATGAAGTCTCGTTACCAGAAAACATTTTGGGGAACGTGTTTGATTCTAGAACCAGGTGATTCGTGTTAAAATTATTCATTCACAATGTGTTTTACTGGGTGGACAAACTCATTTTTTACTGAGTAGACTAAGTAAATTTATTTTTACAGTTGACCCAAAGTTGAAGTACCAAGGACCTGACACGTACATTAAGATAGTTATTGATGACACAAAAGTGAAAAGCGCTAATATTAGTGCAAATGCAAGTCGACAAACAAAATTGCGTTATTCGGATTTACTTGTAAGAATTACATATTTACCGTTACAGTGTTTTTAATTTTGCATTTTTTGCAGTAATTGAACATGTTTTTCAGTACTATTTGCATGATCCCGACTTTGATAATAGACATGATCTCGTGATTTTTGCTGACAAGATTTCTCGAAATTATTTAACAGAAATAAGATTAGAAGCCAAAGAGGTATGAAAGCTGTGGATTTAATTTGTATTTATTCTATTTTACGTTATTTTGTTTATTCGACGCTAAGATAATCAACGTTAGATAGTAATGACTATCGTATAATTATATTGTACAGTATAAGTTATAAAATTATTCTGTAAAAGTCGAATATTTTTTACTACTTTTTAAGATTTAATTTGTGGAATCGACCATTACATGGATACTTCTTTTGAGAAAATGAAATCCATGGAAAAGTTCAAAACGTCAACTATAGACCTGTACTTGTGTGATATTAAGCAGATATTATTATCTACATAAATGCTACGTGCACGGTTGTGATTGTGAGAAAGTGAGCTGCGAGTTTCTTCCTACATAAACAAAACAACTTAATCCTGGAAATACCGTGGGGTCCATATGGACCCCATTTTATGTTTTTTTTAAAAAAAACAAACAAATAAGTTACTAATGAAATAGATCACGCATAGCACGTGAAATTAAATTTGTTCTAAAATTGATGGTTTAAATTGTAAGAGTAGCGTTGAGTACTAGTGGGGTCCAATTGGACCCCTATAGAAAAATATTCATATTTGGTGTTTTT
>JAQIWH010007312.1:0-11621 GCA_034695005.1 Cryptops parisi
ATACAATTATTTGACATTAAACGACATAAATTAAATGACATTTGTCGAATCACGATAGTACTTCAACGCATCCTTTCTACTCGGTTTCAGAATTGTAGATAACTTTAAAAAATTATTTAGAGCCCATTTTCGAATCGAAGTGAGAGAAGATGGTACGATGGCGACCATTTGAATCGCCGTAGTCGAATAGCAGGCGAGTAGACCGTTCAAGCATGACGCCATAGACATAAAATTGTTTTAAACAGCAATAAAAAATAAAGAATTCAAAAAAATCGAAAACGTAAGACACAATAAAAACTTGACGACAACCTCTTTATTTTGGTACTTTCGTTTTTTTTCTACGATGTGATTTGTGGGAGAACGATGAAAATAACAATTTCGACTTGCACGCTGTTATGTATATAGATAATAAAAAATAAGACAAAATCAATAATTGTTTTCAAACAATGTAAATATTATGTCATGACAGCTGTATCCGCAGCTTCACCCGCGGTCGCGTTTTATTTTTTCGGATCTAAAGGTCATCTGACAATGTCATTTTTGGTAGAAAATCATTCGAGCAACTTGTGGAGAACTGTGACATCAGATTCTTGTCAAACAATTTTCATTGAATGGGCAAAACGCAGACGTCATAGTTGTCCACAAATTGTTCCAGTTGCCCATGACTTGCCACCAAATGGCCTGCCAGGCAGCCTTCAACCAAAATACAATTCAAACTCGCGCTCTCTTGCGATAGAAAATGCAAGGTGACGTTCGTTGGTTGGTACATCGTGTATATACAACAGTAAAGATCGTTGTACAGGGTGAATGAAAAACCATGGGTCGTTTTGTCACAGGTGGGTTTTTTACGTGGTAACGCCATTATGACAATATAAAATAGAATGTTACAAAACTTTTATACTTGCTACATAACTACAGTACTTTAAAAATCACAAATTGTCTGGGATTTTGTATTAACATTTTTCTTAATCATCTTTTGTGTCACAAAAATATGCATGCAAAAACATAAATCGTCCAATATACTGTCGTTTAAGCGGGATTATATTTTAGTGTAGAAGAGTCCTGCAGCAGAAATAGGCTCTTTCAAACTCTATGCTTGTTGGAGAAATCGTCAGCAATACTTAGTAAATGGCATCTAAATATTTCCTCTATTTGTTTTTTTCACTAAATAACATTAATTCTAATTTAATCATTGATTTGAAAGACGCTGGTTAAACGTTGGCTTAGTCGTTTAGAATTCGTAAATTGTGTTCTTTGATCATTAAATTAAACTCTTCTTTCATCTTTTCTATTTTGCTTCTGGGATACTTTTTGGTCTTCATTGTCTTTAACGACGTCAATATCGCCGGGATTCTCACAGTGAATACCATTTGAGATCATTTGGGTTTGAAAATAAACATTCAGATAAATCAAACGTTCAATAATTCAAAATTAGTTAACAAATTTTTAATACAAAATTACCGGTAAATATTTACCAATTTACTGGTAATTACCGAAGGCATTTTTGCAAGGGCTTACAAGGCCCCTTGGCAAGGGCCTACTTTTGATGGCCAGGAAGTGACATGATTCGAATGACATATAATGTCACATTTAAAAACGACACAAGTGAAAAACTAGGTAAATGTGGTACAACTGAAATATAAAATTTAAATAAACAAAATAACAAATAACAAACAATAAAAATACAAAAGTGTATGGCTCGAGGTGTTCAATAATGTCACACCTTGTGTCGATGCTCCAAATGTGTTGGTAGTTCACTTCTTGCAGCAAGTGTTGGTTTTTTACCAGTAAATGTGTGTTGTTGATGCCAAGTCTCATTCCTATTGAATGTTGCCTCATCTGTTCAGAGAATGGTGGCATGAACCAAACGATTGTTTGTGAACAAACAGTTTCAGAAATTAACACAGTTCGGAGCGTCATTTCCCCCATGTTCTTGGTGGAAGTTGATGATGAGATAAGAAGGCAGACTCTTGTGTAGAACACCTGACTTCTCCGACTTGACACTAATACACGTAAGATGATGGAAGTGGACGTGGTTAAATTAAAGTGATAGACATTTTAAACACCTTCAATCAAGCTTGGTTGCGAAACCTTATGAAAACCCTGTGGGGAATTTTTTTTTCATGTCAAATATCTCCTTAATGGTAAAAGATATCATACACAAATGTATATCACAAATGTTTCAGGTGAAAGTTGTTTCTTTCTAAAAGACCTTTCCAACAATATCCTACTTTACACATGTTTTCATTTGAAATTTCAAAGTTGACCCCATTTTAATTTACTTTCGGTTTGTCTCATTTGATGGTAATGCCATACCTTCTTTGGGGCAACATTAATGATTATATTTTTAATCACACATCAATCCACATTAACGGTTTTTGAGAAAACCGCTGGTACGGATGGTCTGAAACACCCTGTATATGTATACATTTGAATAATATTGCTCGTCATCTAATCTTACTATTTTCATGAAAAAATACATCATGTACACTTGTACAGTACATGTCATTAAATCACATATACTTAGCGATGATTACAAATACTTAAATGAGCAGTTTGGAATGGGGGCCTATATTTTCCATCTGGCATGGGCCTATTAAAAGCTCTGCACGGCCCTTAGCATAGTCTATGCTATATTATCATGATTCATAATATATTAAAGTATAATATAGTATGTCATGTCATGGGTTATAATTAAAATTGTTATTTTTCAAATATTTGACTGTTTTTGGTGGTTCATTAAGCTTAAGGAGATACAAGTTTCCATTCATTATAAAACTAAATAGGCTACATAGCTTATGTGTATATTTTTATCCGACTAAATTTTATATTTTTATATTGAATAGAACAAGAAAGCTCGGTCAGATTTTGTTTCATTGACGGAAGATATTATACCATTTGGAAATTGTACTCGATTTCACTGTGAGTTTCTCTTCAATTACAACTTATACGTATCAAGATATAAATATTTCACAATTTGAATATGACTGTTTTAAGAAAAGAGGTTGATAACATAGATTAATGCATAGAAAATCTATAAAAAAAATTTTTACCTAAAGTAATTCTGATTTTGTAAGTAGACATTTCAAAGCTTGGTACTTGTCAGTTATCGGGCTAAGAGCTACCAGTGGCGCTGCAGCTCGAAGGTGGAGTGTGTGAACGATAACAGTTAGTCACTTTGTGTTTTTGATGACGAGTACTGGATTAGATTAAGCCTGGGACAAACGCTCAAGTCGAAACGAACTAACCTAACCCAGTATCCGTCATCAAAAAGAACACAAAGTGTAATGTTTACCACAATGCTCAATGTGTACCAAACAGTGATCGATCACAAACTCCACATAGGAGCTGCAGCGCCACTGGTGGCTCTTGGCCGGATAAGTTCCCAAATTTTAAAATTGATAGTGATATTATAATAAAAAAGTCCGTGCTATACCCAACCTACAATTACATTGCACACAATACTTGTATTATTAACAATTAATTATAGCTTAAATATTTGTTATATTCTCACCATCTACTGTTGTTACTACTTTAAGTGGTTTCAACTTGGGCTTGATAGGCTTATGTGTTATTATATTTTTGTTCAGAGTTGTTTTAATTAGCAGTCTAATTAGCAGTTAAATTAGTTGACCTTTAATTTTTTAATTATCAGTTCAATTAGTTGATCCTTGGGTATGGTCTATTTTAATGTATATTTGAATTTGTCAATTATTTTGAAAATAGTCAGAATATATTGACCTATCTATCCTTACAGTGATTAAGATGGACCATACCCAAAGGTTAACAATTAAACTACTAATCAAAAAACCATACTTAAAAGTCAACTAATTAAACTGCTAATTAAAACAACACTCTCTTTGTTTACTGTAGGGTCAATCCATATTAAGTGGTCCAGCACTGGTCGCTCGTGGTGCAGTTCTACTTTTCTAGCGCATAATTTTCAGCAAAACAATAATATATGCAAAAATGTTTGTGCAATAAGTGTTAAGTAGACCATACACAGAACAGCAAGTACAAAACTTTAAACGAACGTTCCTCAAAATTGTAACTTAACACTTCCTTGTACCAACGCCTTCAATTGATATTTATTCGACCAGCAAGTTGCAAAAGCATAAGAAAGTGTTGTTGAAAGAAATGCATCAACAATATAATGTTTCCATTGCAAACGAAATAAACTTATAATTACAATTTGCGATTGGTACATGTAAAAGATACACGAGGGGCTTCCGAAAAGTATCCGGGTCTCTTATCAGTCGCAGGGGAGAAATAAAAAATAAAAATACGTAATGCAGTGCTGCAAACAGTCAAAGTCACGTTTCCACGTAATCTCCGTTCACCACAATGTATTTCATTTGCATATCAACAAGTCAATTAATTCCAGTAGTGAAGAAATTCAGCTGGAGTGCTGTAAATACATTTATTCGTACATTGTACGAAAAAGCCATTTTCATATCTTTCATACTCTCATTGTGCTGGCCACGAAGACTATCCTTCAATGAACCAAAAAGGTAAAAATCTGAAGGTGCCAAGTTCGGTCTGTAAGACACTTTTGTTCTGCGGTTTCTTCTTGCACTGCTTTAGCGATTTATGTGGACGAGCGTTATCACGCTGAAGCGACACTTGTACTCGTAACAAGCAGAACAGCTTTTATAGCTCTTCAATGACAGTAGTAGTAATTGCTTCACGCATACGTACAAACAGTTTTGTATCAATCGGAATATAAATCTGGATACTTTTCTGATGACCCTCGTACAGTTTTTATTAATAACATTGTGATATTTGATACGTCAGTTATGAACAAAGAATAAACGTAAGTTAAATAAATATATCTTCGACTTAAACTGTAAACCTGTTAACTTCATTTAGTGATATTTTAAGGAGAAGCATAAAAGTAAATAAAACAATAATTATATAGGGAAATACAATTTTCATCACATATTTACACTGTTAGAAGTTAAATTGAATTGAGCTGTTTTTCTTAGTTGATGCCACTTCTCTTTAGTCTACCGTTCGAATATGTTAATCTTAAAATGAGTGAAAATGGAATTAGAAGGTTTACACTCTAAGCCGACGATATTCATAATGGAATTCCCTGTAAACATCCTTAAATTATTTTCAGTTTTATTGCCACGTGGTTTAAAAAAAACTGATGAAATATATGCAGATTTTCAGTTTTCATTGTATCCGAAATCCAAGCACGTGATTTTGGTATGTGCTAATGTTTTATTTTATCTCTCAAGTTGATTTACTACATGTACTGTATGTATAGTAAATGAAATTTATTTGTTTAGGGCACCACTCAATATAAAGACGAGGATTCAAACATCCGTGGTTCCCTACTTCTAACTAGTGGAATGAACTATACATTTAACTTGATTATAAAACAGGCAAGTTTGGTACAGAATGTATGGAATATCTCACTATAGATAAAAAAATGCTAGCATATTGCTCCATTAATTTCATCTCCACTTATTGTAGGCCTACCTCATTTTTGTGCGTTATAAAATCACATCCATAATATATACAGGGTGGTTGGAAAGTAACTCCCTATAGATGAATGCTAATAACTTCACTGATTATATTGGTCGACGATCGTGTTGAAACAAATTTTACTGTTGGACTTAGAATGTGAGAATCTCCAGTATTAAAAGTTCACATAGGCATCAATGTTGTGCACGAATGTGTCAGTAATCATCTGGGAATAGTTGAACGGGCTGGATAATGATATTTGGCCTATTATGTCCACTCGGGACAACTTCAACAACCTCATTTTCATGACAGATGATGTTTCTGATATTTGTAATCACTGTCCGTGAATGGCTCGACGTTCATTTCCGGGACATTGAATAGGTCGTGTTTAGTTATCATGATCCGCATGAATGACCAACCTACCACCGGAGTTTCTGCTAAAGTCAGTCGTGGCTATTTCCAGACGATTACAGACACTGGTGAACAACGCTGGTACCTATGTAGACTTTTAACACCGGAGACGATTTCTCAAATTCTACGCCTCACAGTAAACTTTGTTTCTCTAGAATCGACTAATGTAAAGTTGTTAGCACTTTTTAATAGAGAATTAACTTTCTAACTACCCTGTATTATTTTGGTATCGAGTGAATATGTAACGAAATTTTTTCATTTATAGTTCAAATTCATCAACAAACAACAAACTCCATGTATGAACCACCAAGAAAAAGTTGCGTGCGAAAGACTTTGCAAATTGAACAACATGAAAGGATTGCTTGATTGCAGGTTTATTTTAGTTGCTTTTAAAATACCAACACAGTGGAACCTAGTCAATATGGTTTCTTTAAAGTTGTTTTCCTGCATAAGAAGCAGAAATTGTAGGTTTTCTGTTATGTAGGGATGGAACATTCGAATCCTCGAATTTGGAAAAAAAATTCGAGATTCGAAAACTCAAATCTTCGAGCTTTTTTCGTCATTCGAATCTTTCAAATCCTAATCTTAAACCTGTCGAAAGATGTTTTAACTCCATTGAAAGAGTTTTTAATTTTTATTAACCTTAAAACAAACAAGTTTTTATTTTTCATAATTTTCTGGAAGAGTCAATTCATCTCAAGTGGTCCAAAAAATAATTAATTAGTCGCTCGATCCTTTGTAAAAAAAGTAATTTTTTTTGTGCGATATCCCGTCCATGTTGAAAGTTAAAAATGACAATTATTCTAATTTTATGTTAACCCTTAAAGTTTCAAGGATGGTTTACTGTGTTTGAAATATGTTATCGTCGGAAAGGATTGGTCAAAAATGGTGTAAAAGTAATTTTAAAAGTGGGTGGTGGTTGTGTTAATGTCAGTTGAGGAGGTAGTGGAGGACCAGTCAGTCTCTAGTGAATTTTGTGAAAAATGAAGTTGTTGTTCATCTGTGAATGAACGGAATTTGTGTTTTTGGTCATGTGAGTGAGTAGTTTGTTGGAGTGTGGTGTAGTTTTAGTTGAGAGTGCAAAGAATAGGATTATGGTCTGAGAGATCCCAGTCGAGAGTAGAAACATTGGTATGTGGAATGTCGGTTGCAATGATATCAAGAGTAGATAAACAGTTGTCGATCACTTTTGTTGGATCTGTTGTGTTAAATGAAAGAGAAAATGTAGATAAAAGAGTTATGAGACGAATGAAGGAGTAATCGTCTTTAGAGACGTCAATGTTGAAGTCGCCTGTAACAATAGCAGAGTCTGAGGTAGGTAGGTAAATACTTAGGGTTTAACGAGGGCACCGACTGGCTTTTACAGCTATGTCATTTGGCCCTCAGACTTTATTTAAATCAGAAATACAGAAATGACGATGAAATGAGGATGATAAACGTGGAACAGGGTTTTACAGGGCAGAGTCTGATAATGGCCTATCGGATTGTAGAGTTGTAAATAGAATATATCGAAAGATTTTGGTATAGATGAGGGGATGGACGGTAGATGGCATAGATGGTAATCATATTTACTTGTATAGTTAAAATATCACATGTGGAGCACATGTGGAGAGAAGTAATTTTAGTTGATAAATGTAAGGAGTCTAGTATAAAAGCAGACACACTCCCCACCATGGCGGTTTGGTCTTGAAAGATGGAATGGAGTGTAACGTGGAATTGAGATTTGGCTATCACTATTGAGCCAAGTTTCCGTGAGAATGATAATTGATGGAAAAGTTTGGAGTTGATCAAGGTGCATGCATAATTCGTCGATTTTGGAAAATAATCCTCTTATATTGTAGCTGAGGATAATTAAGCTATTTTTGTCAGTGTGGAGGAAGAGTTAAATTTTTAAGAAATCTAAATCGTTTTTTACAATTATTGTTGGGGTAGTCAAATTTTTCCGGATGAATAATTTTTCAAATCGTGTCCAGACGAATTCAATTTTCTTTTCATATTTCAGCTGTTTTGCTTTTGCAAAAAGCTGAGCATAGTTGGTATTTAAATGGTCGGAAATGTAAATAGTAAATGATTCTCCCCAAATGCCGCATGCTCGAGTATTAAATTGATCGTGCTTAATTTTTTTACGTGCATTGATGAGGTCATTTTTGATCATAATTGAAAAAAAAAACGACATACGATGGATCGGCCCAACTTGTCAGATTTTTTCCCAACACGGTGGATGTTCTCAGTATTATCAGGTCGCATTTGGATTTTGGCGCAATTTGATATATTAAGCAATATTTCAATTAGATTTTCGTTCGGTGATTTGGGCACGCCATGGATGAGGAGTTATTGTTGTAGGAGTGTTGCTCCATGTCGATGGTTTTCTGTTTTATTAATTCCAACTCTGTTTTAATATTAGTACGGTCATTTGAACAGGCAGTGGCCTCCTCTTGGATTTGAACGAGATCAGCTTTGATCATGTCGACGTTGTTGGCAAGGTCTGCTACCGAATTATTAACAAATTCCACAGAATTTTTCAATTCAGCCACAGAGGTCTTCATTTCGGACAGGTCAAATTCAATTTTGTTAAAGTGGGTGAACATGTCGTTCCGTGACAGGTTGAAAAGTGCCGCGATGTCGGGCTTGGTAGTTGCCGGAGATGATGAAGCGGTGGCGGCAGTGTTGAGTAGTTGAGTAATCGTGCACATACCTGAAGGCGTTCCAGAAAACGAAGGCGATGGTGGTATACGTTGGGAGTGTGTTTGTGTGCATTTTCGGCAACAGAATGTGAAAGATCCAATTTTGATTGCTTCAGAAGTGTCATGGTCGATTTGCAGGCATGTTGGTGTGGTATGAAAAGTTGCCTTGCATCGAGAGCATTGGACGCCATGTTGTTCAAGTGATACAACCCGTACACAGCTTGGGCACTTTGATTTAGAGGCATGGTGTTGATTAGTTGTTGATAATTTTTGTAAATTAACACATAGATAATCTCCAACTGTAGATGATTGTTCCTCATTACTTCATAAGTGAATTAATGTGAGTTTGGGTAGTGTCGGTTAACTTAATTAGCATAAAGTTCGGTGTGTTATGTGGGAGCTCTCTTCCAGCACGTCAAGCATCAGAGAAAGAGAGAGAGAAAGAAAGATTAATTACTTTATCTAAGGGGGAGTGTTTGCCTCATCTTTAGCATTTTTTGTTAGACCATACATACCTTTGGTCCTCTCCCCTCTCACTTCCTCGGCTGCAAACCTCCCTCTCTTTTCTTCCAACCCTGACGTCACTTCCTGTTCATTTCCCACCATGATGCCATTTGGTGTTGAAACGAAAATGAAACCCAGTTTCACAACACTAAATAATCAACGAGAATAAACCGGAAGTAGGGTAAACTAGGATCAACTTTGAAATTTAAAACGGAAACATGAGTCAAGTTATTGTTAGAAAGGATTTTTGAAAAGAAATCACTCTCACCTAAAATATTTTTTTTGCCTACCATTAAGGCAACATTTGACATGGAAACAAACGAAATTGACTTCGCACGTGGGCTTGATTGTTCCACGAAGTGTCTATCACCTCGAAGTGTCGATGTTCGAAGTGTCTATCACCTTGATTTAACCATGTCCACTTTTGTCTTTTTACGCACATTCACTTTTGTCTTTTTACGCACAATAATAAACTGCGAAATGAAAACAAAATGCTTTCCCGTCATTATTGATGGGCTATTCACTAGTAAGATTGGATAGTAAGATATTGTTATAAATGTAAGCACTTATATGAAACACATAATTAACACTACCACGTAATATCAAACAAAGGAATTTAACAATTTGAATAAAGTGACTGTGTATTTTTGTAGACTCCCATTCATACCAAAAGAAGTTACTAATACAACATGCGATATTGCTAAGATGACTGCAAAAGCAGCAATGAATCTCTACGAAAATCAAACGAAAGCTTACTGGCTAAGTTCAAACATGACTGCATGTGGATGTTACAGAGCTTGTCACCATCACCAGTATACATTTTACCAAAGCAGTATTCGTCCTGATAACTTCACAAATATAGTTATGGTAATCTCAAAAGAAAACTACATAGTCTTTCAGGAACATTACAAATATGAACTGATATCATTGTTATCAGATATTGGAGGAAATTTAAGCATGTTCTTGGGATTATCTATACCAGCAATATTCAAGCTTGTCTATATTGTCATACAATTTTACAAGCAACACAAAACATTGCAGCATCGTAAAAAAAATCCTATCAATCGAAAATTGTTTAGAATCATAGATCAGGAAAGAAGGGAAAAAACCGAGTTATCAAAGATTGTTGATCATCCGAAAAAGAATTTGGTTTCCTATTGGAAAATGAAATCCTTAATCTTCTTAAGCTGCAGCATTGTTTGGATTTTCATAATGTATTTGAGAATCACAAGATTCATTTCAAGTCGCAAAAATTTTACTGTAAATGCGTTGACCCCTACCTATGTCGATTATCCTACAATTTTAATGTGCAATGAAAATATGAAGTGTGAAAATTTGAAAAAGAAGATAACAGTAAAGAGAAATGAAACTCACTGTGAAAAAGATTTTTATGAACTGATAACAACTTATAAAAACGCGACTGAATCGTGGAGTAAATGCACAAACATAAAGCAAATAAAATTATCTGAAACCTTCAAACGTAAAAAGGTAAGACCATTATTTAATAGTATTTTTCACCTGTACACCGCTTCCCGAATATAAATTCACTAAGTCAGCAACTTTCTTTTGGCGGAAGAGAATGTTTTTTAAATAACCATCACTCATCTTCAAATGCATGCAGGAATCTAAACTCATACAATTTTAGAAACAGGTATAAAATGAAGTAAATTTGTTCTTTTTTTTAAAAAAAATTCTCAGTCAAAACCATTTAGGAGATATGCACATTTTTAAATCGAAGCAAAAACGTTTAGTCCACCCAGTACATACTGTAAAACTCAAATACATAGTTCATAAAAAGGTTAGGTTATGTTTTTTAAATTAACGGAATAATAAAAATATATTTAGACTAAAATGTAATCCCCGTGGTAGGTATGGTAACCACGGGGAATCTAGTAGTAAACATTACATGTGGTATCGATAGCATGCATCGACAGCATTACCATCGAAACGCTAACACAAACTTATGTAAAATCGATGGGTTACTGTTACAAATCGACGGGGTTACGCTACATCTATAGAATCGCGTTAGGTCTCGCGCGTTATTTGGGGTAACTATTATATAGTGATGATGATGTTTATTGTTGTAAACTATATCATTGTGTTGTCTTGGCTACACAATAATAGAAACAAGTAAGCGTTCTTCATTGGCAAATGAACGCAAATGTTGCCCTCATTGTAGGCCACTTGTAGGTGGCGCCGACTTTTCCTTTGTTTTGGGTGGTTGGCGCATGTATCTCAAGGTGAGCACCCATGTGAGATGTGTCATTCCTGTTTCTGTGTAGCGTATTTCTTACGAATATGAATTTAGTTTCAGAGTTTTCACGGTAGCTCATTGCACTCTATCAAAAACATTTCACTATAGCTCATTTACACAGTCACTCATTTCACTACGTAAACTCGGCTTTCATTATATTCGGCTAACGTAACACTGATTATAAACGGAAGAACCCGACACTATTCGCGGTTCAAGTCAAGGGCGGATCCAGAGGGGGGGCGGTGGGGGCGATCGCCCCCCCCCTCTTGAATCTCGGGTCCAGACTATCTTCTACA
>JAQIWH010007313.1:0-11617 GCA_034695005.1 Cryptops parisi
CAGAGAGGATGACTTCAACCGGGCCTAGCTAAGACGACAACGAGGAGATATTCTACAAGAGCATTAACGACCGATTCGACAAACTATTCAATAAATAAATGTCAAATATAATCCCCTCCCCTCCTCATCAAGTCTTATTCTATTTTATTCTATTATAGCTGCATCCCATGGGGACAATAATTAAGTACAACATAAGTGTAATAAATATCAAGGTTAATCATAATTTTGTGAACATTAAGTTTGTTGCGGGAACATCCTAGTTTCAACCTAGTTTCAACATCAACGACTGCCTGCTGTATTCTCATAGTCAGCACCTTAAATACGCCTTAATTGCCAAATCATCCTCCAAACCCATCATAATCATAATTGTTACATTGAGTAAAAAATATGATTTGATATGAAAACGACTGAAAACTTAGAAAATTGAAAATTTAGGAAACGAATTAGTTCAAATTGAGTTTTAAAACATATCGAAAAACTGATAATTGATAAATGGCAATAAATATACAAATCTTCGAAGTGCAATTTCCATATATGCAATTTTCATAATATGTGACGAGAAATATCTTCTCAAACTTTTGATGTGAAAGAACAATAAGCAATTTTGTGCGGTGGTGGCGATTCGTTTATATGTGACTAAAAGATGTGACATTTTATGAGAATTTCAATATAAATTTTTGATTTATGTTTGTGCATGCCGTAACCATCGGATGAATCGAGTATTTTCAATGTTCATTGTTAAAAAGTACACATCCCACGTGTTTTATGTTTTTCCGATATCTTCCGGAAAGCACAAAAAAACTTAAAGGCGTTTACAATTTAATTAAAAGATGCAATTTGTTAAATCTTTACAGCAAGTTAACATACCGATTGTTTAATTTCGACATTCTTTACGACATTTTTTAAAATATTACAGTTACAGTACTTTGTTATACTTTATATTAGCACCTACCTCATACCTAATACTGGTAATTATGTACTTATAACTCATACGGGTATAGCGAATTAAAACGAAGATATACTGCATACTGAATAAATTGCAGCTGTTATTATAAGTTCTTATGTACAATTTGCTTTGTATGTTCTATTTATTCAATGCTGTACAAGAGTTTCTTTTTATCTTAATTGCAGGTAAATTATAAATGAATATTTTATACTGTACGAAGCATAAAAAAACCAACAATGTACAACAATTATTTATTAAGTCCATCTTCAATATCATGGCATTGCACACGAAGTTCGTCAATTTTGTTTTTTTGTATTTTTGCGTTTAAAGACAGTTTCATGTATACCGACCTGCTACCTGCCGAATGTCGGACTGGCAAGGTGTTGGACTAAAGAAATTGTACTGTACAGGATGTTCTAAAGAAATAAATTGAATTTGAATTGGTGTTTGGAAAGTGATGTGTGCGTTATTAAGGTTAAATACCTTTGTAGTTTATTGCCCCAAATAAATTGTAATATTAGTTATTAACTTATTAATTAAGAAGATGGAAATGTATACAGAACTTACGATCTCCCATTTGAACTGGACGCGAGGTCTTCGCACACGGAAGTGGTCCGTGACTGGATTTCCAGTGACATCGCTTTCAAGCACCTTGGCCAGTTTAGGACCAACGTAACGTAAGATCATGTCAGAGTCGAAGACGATGCAAAAGGGGAAGAGACGAAGGAAAGCAGTTCCGCTGATGGGAATCAGGGACACTCTCTGCACCAAATTACTTCGCTTGAACTGAGTCAACACGTACGCCTCGTTGTCAAAATCGAGTCGAAAAGTGACGTGCACGTGGCGCCCACCACCAGCCATGCTGCGGTTTTCACGAATCACCTTCACGTTCAAATCCAAGTCGTAAAAGTCGGTTGCGATCTGCACCAGCTGCCCGATAACGTACTGTGTGAACCCGCCACGGCGTGAACGGTAATGCAGAGTGACTCCCTGGGCATCTTCGGCTTCCACGTAAAACGAGGGACTGATCATCCGCGGAAAGCTGAACCGCATCTGGTGGTGGATGTTGTCGACGCCGTACAGAAAGTCCCGGAAGCAACGGCCCGAAGCACGGACAATCCGATCGTAACCGTAGTGGCTGAAGTAGCGAACGAAACAACAGCCGAAGAAGCGCATGAAGTCTTCTGGAACAGCATCAGTAGGATCCGATGCCGTGACACGAGCACAAGCCGCGGCCAGGTTAGTCATTATGCTGTCCGGGTAGATCTGGTGCGTGGTGAACACCATGAGACGGATGCCAGCCAAGTCCAGCACGCGATTCCATATATCCTCACCGTACTCTTTCTGCACATAGTACTGGATGCTTTCCAGTAGCATTCCATACATGATTGCAATTTAGGAGTCCTGCAGTACATAAAACAAGTCAATAACTTTCTTTAATAAAATATCTAAATTTTTTTTCAGACTAAGTGATCAATTCATAGCGGAAACAAGTTGGCTACAAGTTAACGAACTCTCAAGCTAGATATTCAAACATAATCCTGATTACTTGACAGCCAAACCACAATTATCACAAACTAGTGTGAAGTTGTTTGATATTCAAAAGTTATATTGAATTAAAACATGTTCTCAGCTTTGTCCCAGACCAACTACTATAGGGGCCGCGACAAACTATGCGATCAAAATATCGGCCAAGTGCGACAGAAATGTTAAGAACGCTCCCTCATCAATAAGCACAAGCCACAGAAAAGTTGGTTTTTTATTGTCCAACTTTTATGTCACCCAAGCTTATTGGCGAGGGCTTTCTTAACATTTCTGTCGCACTTGGCTGATATTTTGATCGCATAGTCTGCGGCGGCCCTTACGGATATATAGTATTGGAATCGTATCGTCAACGTTTGATATCGTTTTTACAGTACAAGTAGTCCTCGGTTTATGCGACTAGTTACGTTATGCAAAATACTATACTTATATCTGATTTCGCATAAAATGAAAATCCGTACAGTGGACAATTCCAACGTAAGGGGCAGCATTTATGCCACATGTAGCGTCCACAATGTAAAACATACTAGCATTTGCGAAAGCGTACAGTGACTTGTGCACCACCAACATACATTCGCAGAATAGCAAACTTTTATCACATATAACGAGCATAGGTAAATATTTCTGTTGCACAATAGCATATGGTTAGCATAAAGCGAGGGTTCTTGAGCTTAGACGATAAATTAAAACGATACATAGTTTTTTTATCAGAAATTCAGAAATTCGGAAATTATGAAATTCTTAACAAAAATCTCCAATAATTTTGCACATGTAGTTAAAATATGGCTAGTAAACTTGTATTTCTATTATTTTCAAACCAATAATCTTGATCGAGTATAAAACAAATCGACTTATACTTACCAATTTTTACCAATCTGCCAGTGAATAAAAAGTCAAACTGTGCAAGTAGTGTTATAGCGTTATAGGTGAAATAAAGTTCACAATATTTGATACTTCTTATGGATTGAGAAGAGTGGAGGCTGCGTTAAATGTCAATTTTGTGGAAAGCCGTATTTCTTACTATTTGTCAACACCCATAAATCAATCTTGCTTTCGAGAGTAGATGGTGTAAGAAAACAGACGAACACCAACACGTAACAGAGGTGGGCGGTCATTTATCACAGGATTTGTATTATCCATACAGACGTGTGTTTTTTGCAGTGTCTGTTTCTTTAAGACTATCAGCGAAATGTTGGTGAACGATGAAACAACGTGCAGTTTAGTTTCCGCACAATTAACTCCTGGCGCCACTCTGTCGTAGTAGAGTTAAAGAAAGTAACCGGAAATAATTTGCTTGCAGGTTGTAGCTGTCTTGAAGGATTATTCTCTAGCTTATAACACATGACCACAAACACGATGACATCCGGGTTGTTTACAATCCCTGTTTTAAATGACAGCTTCCAAGAAAATTCTTTCGTAAGTCATCCTAAAATAGAAAAGGGTCCCGATTAAAAAACAAATTCGCACAATGTTTTTTTCTATTGGCACTCGGCAACCATCGCACCTAAGAACGTACAATGTAGGCTATGTAACAACAGAAATAGGATGTTAAAAAATACAAAGCTTCTCACAGGTTTTTGAAATTAAGTCTTGGCAGTTGAACAGTTTCATAAAAAAATGCTTAAGTTTCATTAATATATTCCTAGTGAAAAAATAAATTTGTATTTTTTCGAATGTCGTTATAATTGCCATAATTATAATTTGGTACTGGATATTTTCTATGGCTTTCAATTTCAAAGTCATAATGAAAAAATAATTCATTCTGCTGCAACTTTAAATGTATTATATGTTACTTTAACATGTTATTTCACAACAAAATAACGTTTTATGCAGTAAAGTGAAAATATGAAAATTATAAAGTATCGAACAAGAACATCAACTCTTAAATAATAAAAAAATCATACCCATCACTATAAAAAATTCCAAATTTTCAATAATTTGTATCACATAAATTACTCTCGAATTTTCGAGTAAAGAAAAAATCGGTTATCCAACCTGATTAAAATATGACATACTGTATAATATATATTTTAGATGTCCACAATTTCAATCAAGTTTAAAAGATGGTAGATGTCAAATTGTCATAAGTTATAATTTATTTTATTTTATTTATTTTTAATTCACCAATCCCATGGGACCACACTACACTTTGTAAATTCAATTGTAAACGCTGTCAGTTTGCTTCAAAAATAAATAAAATGTTGATATTAAATGGCAATATCTCCAAACAAAATACATATTATAAAAACTAAGCATTTACATAACTAATCAAATCCCGTAAACTTTGAAAAATAAAAATAGATTTTTTTCCCCGTTGAGATCTGTAATCAATATATTTTAGTGTATAAAACAAATAAAGAAACTAAATATTTCTAAACAACAACGTGCCGGCTTATCCAGTTTTTAGTGTATAAATTTAAAAATCTCAAAACTTAGAAATCATCTCAAAACTTAGAAATCAACTCTAAACTCAGAAATCATCTCAAAACTTAAGAGATCATTTCAGAAATTAAAAATCATCTCAAACTAAACCGAAGTGACACCAAAACACTCAAAATAAAAACAAAACTCATTAAAAGAAAACAAGACTTACAGATCCTAGAAGAAATTCTGCGAGTGCTCGCTTCGGCATCCAACTTTGTAATGTTTTCCATGCTGTCAAGCTGATATGTTGACGGGAAAAAAAAAGGCAAAGTGATGGCCAAAAAAAATAAAAATTGACTTATCCCCATCATGCTGTGCGAGATGAAAATAGAGAAAGAAAAGACCGATGACGAATCTCCACGGGATCGTGAGTGTCGAATTCATCAAATTTGTTGGCAACGAGGGACCAGTCGAGAAAGAAAAAGTGGTCACCCGAAGAACCATCTGTTGCTTGCCTAAATCACAACTCCGACTGTCACCTCAGTCTCACTCTCTTACTTCCTCTTCTTCTACTACTTCTTCTCATCTCATGTGTCGTGCTTTCGGTTGTTGCCTGGCGACTGGTTCGCTCCCTGCTGTTGTGGCCTGGAATCAGAAAAGTTAACGCGATAATCAATTACCAATGAGCATTGGATCAGTCACTGTCATCCGTAATCGCACTTAAACCTATTTATTGCTACTAATAATCATGTTGGCAAGTTAATTTACAAATGACAAGAGACAACGAGTACCTCTCAAACTACTTTCTATTGCTGTTCAACTAGTGTGTGTGTGTGGTGTCACTAACCTTATGAAGTGATAAAAGAATTTTTTTTTTGTAAAATTACGTGAACTCTAGCTGAATGTAAATGAGTGGACACACCCGGAAAAAATTGAGTTTTATTTAAATTATTATGAATAGTTGACGAAGTTACATGTTGAACTATAAAGATGTCATTTTTGTTTTATGCTTTAGTGGAAATTCGGTTACGTAATGTTGGTGTACAGTTTCCTGGGGGATGAAAATAAAATAAAATCAACGTGTAAAAGTTACTACGAGTCTCCTTCCTAAACGTTCTATGTACAGCACAGCATCTGTTAATATTTTGTACTAAAACCAGTAAAATATTCGTTTATCGATGTAAGAGAACGTTTAAAAGATTTACAGTTCCCTACCCTTCGCAATACTAAAAATAAGAACTATTATGGGAAAAACCGAAAAAAACTTTACTAGCTTAAACTAAGTACTCTACCGTTAAATGACACGATAGACTTGAAAAGACTTATTTAAATATAAAATAATTTAAAACAGCTGTCAAATTCGTGACATCATTAAAACGTATCATTAACGTTTCAATAATAATCATATACTGTTCACAAATTTAATCATCATGGATGACACCACTGAGCAAAACAAAGTCCGAGAATTTTTCAGATTTTAAAATGACATAACTTTGTTTTGCGAACATAGAGCTAAAAATTGCACAGGCGTATTCAGCGTGATGCAGAGATGTTGCATGCACAATGCCAACGATCTAGGACAACTTCGAATTTTCGTGTTCCATATTTCCGTGATCAAGCCCTTACGTGGATAGTGAAATGTTGGTGTTTGAAAATTTACTCTTAGTTGGAGAAAGGAAAATTTTAGAAACAGTGAAATTTTCCTGGTTTAAAGTCAAGTACTTTCAAATTGAAACTATAACCGGTAACTGTAACAATAAACTATAACCGGTAACAATATCTGCTTAATTTTATAGTACATTTTATTTGAGCACTCTTTGAGTATTATTTGAGTCGCAGTAGCTCTGGTTGGTTAGGGTTAGAGCATCTAGGGCTAGGCTTACACGAGACATCGCTGATGCGATCTCCCAGGCTGGGGCGTGGATTTTTTTAATCCTTGCTTTCTGTTAAAATTTTTATAAAGTAAATGTACCAATAGTAAACCACTTAAGATCATTCAATCAAATACCATGAAAATTTAAGAGAACCGCGAGATAAGTATACTTTCTGACATACTCTCCTCTGTTATCCATTACAATGATCTCATTGAATCGCAAAAAAATGCATTCACAATAAAAAAATAAAAGTTTAATATATAGATTTAAAAGCAAACATTTTGTTGGTAAGCTTACATAAAAAAGAAACATTTTCTCAAAAGTAACTCTACGTCCAGAATCAGAGCTTATGTAAGAATTTGTTCGAATTCAAGAAGAGTAGGGTTGAATTAAACACGTGTTGGTTGGTGTCGATGAAATGAGTCGATGTGGATGTTTGATCTTTGTCATCGCAGAGAAAGTCGATTTGCAAATAGCAATGTTACCGCCTGAGTCACTTGTACATTACTGTCCTGCTGCCAATAAACTATACATATCTGTAAATGGTACTAAGTGCTTAAAAATTATAGCAAACACAGTTAAATTTGTGTTTTCTTTCTTCAAGATTTGTAAATTTGTATTTATCTGTTGACTATTATATTGAACCCTGGTCATCCAGGGGCAGGCAGAAAATGTTGCAGTGCAGAGCAGGCAAACATTTCCGTGCCCCTGGCTACGGCCCTGAGTACATTCTTAATGTAACTAGAAAGACGGAAGAAGAAACTCGACAAGATAGATAGAGTTTCACGTGGCACCGACTGTTGTAAGGTTTGTGGTTTCAGAATCAAGGAATGACAATGAATTGAAGATGAGGATGATAAGTTGGGGTTTCATAAAGCAGGAAAAAATGGGAGAACCCTAAAAAAACCTGCGCTCTTGTGTCACACCCCAAACTGAATCCACATAGAACGAGGCGAACCCGAGAACTCGCAAACATAAGCCAATGAATAGATAGAATAAGAGGGACTACAATTATTTTATGTAGCTACTAAAAATACGGAGCGTGTAAATATATTTATCATGTTAACGAAAGCATTCAGTCATGCACCCCTAGAGCATATAAAATGCATGCAACGATGTTAGTAAAAGCTATTTGGTCTTAATTTTATTTTTTATTCATTTTTAATACGATCATATGTCCAATAGTACCAAGTACAAATAATTAATAACAATGTGCAATCCCAAACAATGAAAACTCGGAAGTTTTAACTGTTTTTAGAACACGATTAGAAAATGAAAATTTTCACAGCCTGAACAACACACCAAGCCCCATATCACATAATCAAGATATACACTAAACTAAAAGTGAAACACAAAAAAAGGCAGATATACAGTAAACAAAGTGAAATAAGAAGTCAATAAGATATGTTTGAGATATGTTATTGTTGTGTTGAGTAGTTGTTGCATTTCCATTTTCTCCAACAGCGGGCAGGGGACCGTACGAATCATGGGCATTTTCATATCAAACCATTTCAAAGACTATCGTTAAACTTCATAAACGAGTTGGATTTAGACAATGATACCAGTCGTTTCTCTTAATCCAGATAAGGTAATACTCGTACTAATCTGTATTTAAATTTTTTCAGCTACTACGATTTCGAACTTTATGAACATAAATAAAGGTACACTTACCAGTAGGTACTTCGAATTTAACGTGCGTGTCAACTGCCGTTACTTTTGTCATTAGGCGAACAAAACTTTAATTCATATAAATAAAAGAACCTAACTGACGAATCATCAGTGATGAGGTGAGATGATGGTGGTTAGTTGATGGTTTTATGACTAACTCCAAGAAAACGTGCTCCCCCTACCCTCACGATGTGAAACCTCAAACTAAATCTACATGAACGAGTGGGAAACGAACCTGTGACTAGAGATTAATGTCTTAACCACAAGGCCACAACGAGCCTGATGAAACATGAATGAATGAACGTCGGTAGCTGAACGGGGATTGACAAAATCACAAACTAATAAATTTCCCACAATTCAACAAAGTATAACTAAGACCACCACGGACATCAAACTAGGAGTGTACATGTGGAATAAACAGTCAACAATATTTATTGATTCTAAATAACATTAATTAGAAGCTGTTTTATAATAAAAATAAATACTATCTACTTAGAATATGTTACTTAATGATCTATTACTTTCAGACTATTATACAGCAATTAAATTGTCTCGTCGTATTCAAATTATTTGCACGAATAACTGCAAATGAGCTGAATGAAAAATTATGGGTAAGATTAGTTCAATGTTACCCGATTTAAAACTGAATTATGTAAATATGATAATGTTTGTGTTAATTTTATCGAATTTCGATAGTGGTGTGCTGGTACTGGATTTACTGGGTAACAGAACTGAAATATCAACTTTAAAAATATGCTTTGGTTATTTAGTACTTTCCGGTTAGAGCGGAGCCCAGTTAAATGTTGGTATTTTATTTGCTTGTACTTGGTTATGAGTTTATTTTGCAGGTTAGATTAGGAAAACAAAACAAAATCATACATTTAATACGTTTCTTTGTTTTTCCTAACCAAACTTGCAAAATAAACCTATAACCAAGTACAAGCAAATAGCAACATCAGACTGGGCCCCGCTCCAACCGGAAAGTACCGGTTATTTAAAACCACCAACCCACATCTCGTTCTTAATTAATTGCACACCAATCCCTAAGATTAGTTCAATGTTACCCGATTTAAAACTGAATTATGTAAATTTGATAATGTGTGTGTTAATTTTATCGAATTTCGATAGTAGTGTGCTGGTACTGGATTTACTGGGTAACAGAACTGAAATATCAACTTTAAAAATATGCTTTGGTTATTTGATACTTTCCGGTTAGAGCGGGGCCCAGTTTAATGTTGCTATTTGCTTGTACTTGGTTATAAATTTATTTTGCAGGTTAGATTAAGAAAACAAAACAAAATCATACATTTAATACGTTTCTTTGTTTTTCCTGACTTAACTTGCAAAATAAACCTATAACCAAGTACAAGCAAATAGCAACATCAGACTGGGTCCCGCTCTAACCGGAAAGTACTGGTTATTTAAAACCACCAACCCACATCTAGTTCTCAATTAATTGCACACCAATCCCTAAGGTCTCTAAAGGTTAAAATTTGTCCAAAAGGTTGAAATTGACCAGAGGTTTAAAAAAAATGCATTTAACGGATGGTCAACTTTAATTTTATGGTTCCATCTAAGATTAAATTACATTAAAAAAATTTAACTGTGTGTTTTTCAAATCTAGTTGAAATTATGATGAATTTTAAGTCAACTATCGTTACTAAAACGATTAGATCAATGCAGCTACAATCAATAATTTCAACCGCTGGATTAATTTTGACTTTGAGCTAACTAAAATGAATATTTTTAAAGGCGTCGATAAAAGTGCTCATTAACTAGCACTTAAACCTGTTTGTTGTGGGGATGCATAGCGTTTCAGTTTGTAGAATCATTAAGTCGGAAACTGCCAACACTCTTTCAGACAATGATATTCTTTTTCGTGCCCTTGATTATTAATGACATCCTTAATGAGAAACTAGGAAGGACCATTTGCAGCCAAGATTGCAGCCAATTTACTCTTAGCGATGTCTATCTCATGCAAAAGGGACGGCTAATGATGATCGGCGAACACATTCAATTCATACCTATCGATGAATAGAATATTCAATGAGTCCTTAATTACTGCTTTTTACAATGTGTTCATTCATTTTCGACCGTTTTAATATGCCAAATTACAGCTAGCAGGATGGCCAGAATCGTTTTCCACTTCAGCTGCCTACCGTCTGCAATGTTATTTGCTTACCAAATCAAAACAGTATATGCAAAAATACGAATACAAAAAATAAATAAATTAAATTACGTTTAGCAAATTTTTTTTCATATGGGTGCAAATAAATGTATTTTCTATATAAATGTATCATGAATAGAACAGACGAGAGAAATAGGATTACTGCTAAAATTGCATCCTAAAATGAAAACAAAATTCACAACCCAACAAAATATTCTATTCTAAGTCAGCAACAAAATGACTTAAATTACGTACGATACGGGAAAATAATTGCTGAACATAATACTTCTTTGAGAAAAGCTATTTTTCAAGAGGTAATATATTATTAACTTTTTAAAAGTAAATGTGCAAAACATGTCTGCGTGAGACATGTCTGCAAAGTGTGCGTTGACTGCAATGAAAAGTAAGACTTTACAAAATAAACTCGAGCGATTTTGCAAAGTCATATCTGCAATAATTGAAAATCGTATTAATGTAAAATCATAATAAAAAGAAATCAAAATAATCAAACTTTTAAATCCTTATAATTAAAATAAGCTAATTGCAATGTATCGTGAGTATTTAAAAAAAAATTAAATAAAAATACATTAAAACTAATGTCATGTATCCGAGGGTGGACAACCAACCTCGGATAAACCCCTTCGGTTTTAAGTGTATGCGAAAAATCCCAGTATTTCCAGGATTAATAAATCAATGGTTTCTTTTGACATGTTTAAGTAGGAATTTAAGATACGTGAATGTAAATGTCATACACAGAACTGTTTACGTAATCAAATGATGCCCCAACAAAAAATGACAACTTTGTGTACTTAAAAGATACCGTGAACATCTTTAATTCAGAAGTACAAAAAATTATAAATAAATCAATTTTTTTTAATTGAACAAAAAAGAGTTGTTTTTTTAAAAAATACCGTTATAGATGTATTTACCAATGACTTGTAGCCCCATCGTCGTCACGCTGCTACGAGGTACTGAATGAATCATCAGTATATAATAGTCTTCCATGTTTAATAAATGACGTGTCCCGTAACGTAATAGAGTAAGGAGTAACGGAGC
>JAQIWH010007314.1:0-11617 GCA_034695005.1 Cryptops parisi
TCTATGTTTTGTTTAATGGACAGTCCAAAAATGAAGAAGATCTTGAATTCAAGATCTTCATTTTTAGAACTGGCCATTAAAAAAAAGTAGAAACACCCCCATGGCGATCAATCGCATGCGACAAAATCGCATAGTTTGCTACGGGCCTAACTGACATAACGTGACTAACCTTACCTGCAAAATAGCTGTAACTAAACTACGCCAAGAAAACTAGCCAAACTTCCCATTAAATGATATCATTCGAAAGTAATTTCCTGTTATAGCCGGGGCGAGTCTAAGTTGCTATTTGCTTATACTTGATTATGGGTTTATTGTGCAGGTTAGGTTCGGAAAACAAAACAATATCATACATTTAATACGTTTCTATGTTTTTCCTAGCCTAAACTGCAAAATAAACCAAGTACAAAGCAAATATCAACATCAGACTCGCCCCAGCTATAACACGAAAGTACCCATTAAAATTAATATGCAAGTGTCAATCTACAGTGTTTACATTAATAATTAATTCATTAATTGATTAATAATATGTATAACAACATCGAATTTGTTTACTTTGAAAACATGTACACTAAAAATGCTTTAAGTATACTGTCAGAAACAAATATACTGTGGTATAACGCAAAAAAACATTTTTGATTATGCAAATTTCGATTTATGCGAATTAATTTTTTTTTTGCAATCTTGAGTATGCGAGCTTTGGGTAATTCCGTTTTTTATTTCTGCACGTTTCGATTTATGCAAATTTTGCTTAACGCAAATTCCGATTTACGCGAATTTAATTTATGCGATCGCTGAGTATCTATATTTAATTTATGCGAGTTTTGAGTCATTCCATTTTTTGATTTCTGCATTTTTCGATTTATTTATTTAGTTATATGTACAATTATTTTCTTTCACATTGGACATATACGGTTTTTTTATTTATGCGAAGAACTTATGCGGTTCTCGTTTTTATGCTTTTTGTTTTACATTGAACTATACCAGTAGGTCTATATTCTTATAAACGCCTGTAGATGGCAGTATACGTTTAATTCCAGCTCACTCAAAAACTCACAGGTGAAGATAATATAAAAAGTATAAACAAGTTGGATTAAAAGTGCTTTTTAAGAATACGCTTTATAGATATACATAGTTTCGTTTTATGCGAATTTAGATTTATGCGATTTCCTCGTTATTTGACTCACGACACGAGTGAAGATAATATAAAAGTTGCCCAGTAAAAATGACACAGGAAAAATTGGCACCAAAAAAAATGGCTCGGGGGGGAAAAATGGCACAAGTGAAAAAGTAGGAAAAAAAGGCACGACTGAAATAAAACAGCAATCTCAATGTTTTCAATTAGTTTTTTATTAGAATTATTAAGTACTTTTTCACTTGTGCCATTTTTTCCTAAATTCAATATATAAAGAGTATAACAAAACAACCATTTATAAGATTGTACTATCAGCGCGCCATTAGGAGTAAAACTTGGTAGGAATACAAACATTTTGGTTGCAAAGTTTATCCACCCCTTACAAACTACAAAAATTGTATGAAAGCGTACAACACTACAGACAACTCCATTCTCACTGTTCCACATCGAAACACGCGTTATTATAACGGGAGTGAGAGATAGATAGATAGAAAGAAAAAGAAGAATCTTCCGAGTGAAAAAGCGAAAACAATATGGTCGCTTCACGCTTCGTGATGCGAGAGACACGCAGCGAGAAGAAAAACGAAGAAGAAGAAGAAATAATGAGATGATGTACCTATTACAGAACTAAACGACAAAAATATATATATATACTATAAACAGCATTGTTGTGCTGCCATCTGCTGTGTTCCCACGTCAACTTTTGCCTATCTCGACGACTTGTTGCGTTCATTTTATCACGACATGTAAAAAAAATACACGTATGTCGTTTTCTCACACATTGCGAAATGACGAACTCATCAAACGAACTTCACACTATTACATCTTTTAGTACGTGCAATACAGGGTGTCCCGAAAGTATCTGTACATAGATAATGGATTGTAGGAAAGGAACAAAAGTAAAAATAGAAGTGAAAATAAAAGACGTCAAAAAATACAAGGAAAAGTGAGAATAAAAAAGGTCAAAATTTGTGTTTGTTTTTTTTGACGTCTTTTTTCCTTTTTAGGTTAGGTTATTTCCTACAATCAAATACGTGTTCTGGGTATTTCTTGTATATAGGAAATAAGTAAATCTTTTTTCCAAAAAAAGTGTTAAAATGTTCCTACATATGGACATTTTTTGTCTCACCCTGCACATGTTGTTCTTTGGTTAAAATCATGATCTCTGATAAAAAGCACTCACATGTATGCATGATACCGGCAATGTATAGAAGGGCAATTTATAGAATGCTTCGCTTTTTTCGGCAAAGTATGAATTAACGTATTTTAAATAACTATTTAGGTTAGTATAAATGAGTTGACAACATTTTCTCTAAAAATACAAATTTGAACCTAAAAGTGTAAATTTAAACCAAACTTAAATCTTTGTCGAACCTAATAATTCCAATGCTAATTTAACACATTGCCTAAACCAGGTTTGGCATTCTCATTGCCAGTAACATACACATATGATGACATAACATACTTATATGTTACAGTCAAAACTAGAAATTCGGATAAAAACTACGATCTCATTAGTCAAAGGCACGATTAACCTTACCACGAAATGCTGCCGAAGGCCGCCAAACGCTCATATTGCCAACACTTAAAAATAAACTAGTTAATTTTGGATTTTAAAAAATTCTGGTTCTGACTGCAACATATGTAAAACAAAAAACTCCAAATAGAAAAACAGGATTCACGGAAAAAAAATAATAATCTTTTCATCTTCAGATTCACAATTTTGGTTCACCCCGTACAATGTACATCTCTCACGTTTAAGGTTTTTTGATCCTAAACTTGACCTAACACGCCATACTGACTTTCAAAAACGTAATTTAAAATATAAAAATAATACTTTTAAAAAAAAAATTAAATTGAATTTTTCGAACATTTTTCAACTTTAAAATGCAATTTTTATTATTACTTTTTTTTTAATCATTAATTTAATATAACCAATTTAATTTCAACAAGTAAACGATATAATATATATATATATAAAAAAAACACATCACGAAAATCATTATGAATAAATCACCATGAAATAAATGGATAAAGTTGATCTCGCGTGAAAACCTATTTCACCCTTCAATTCCGTAACGCGTTTAATTAACCAATCAACACTTCCATCAATTACTAAACCATTTATATGTATAACTACATAAAAATTAATTTTTAAAAAAATTAATATAAAATAGTTTCTAGTTTCCCACGGAAGGACAAAAGAGAATAATTAATTTTTTAAAAAAAATCAATTTCGCATCTGTATATTTATATGCTATGTAAATAAATAAAACCTCTTAAAAGGTAGCAATGGTTTCCTTTGCTATAGTTTTCTTGATGCAAAAGAAGCGCCATTAATGGACGGAAACAGGATGCGATAATGATAAAGGAGGAGATGATAATGACGACGACGATGATGGTGATGCTAATAGTTCCATTGCAAATGAGAACCAACGACGTTTTTTGTTTTCCACCTTCTATGTCTAATTATCATTTTGGTTTGTTCCCTTGTGTTTTAAAGCGAATCGTCACACGTCGAATTTGTCTCAAATCGACAGAGGAATCCGGTTATTATGATCACTTTTTTTTTTGGTAACAATAGCCAGCTGATAACTAGACCTCGGATTTGTACGAAGCTACATATTTTTAGGCAGCTTCCTCAAAATTGGTGAGGAATTGGATTCATTGTTGCACAAGTACAATGCTTAAATTTTATTTTGCATACGTTTGCATACTTCAGATGTTAGTGCACATTTTTGCATATTTCAGGTGTTACTGCATATTTTAGCATTTATTTCCATAAAATTTATATTTTAGTATTTATTTTCATAAAATTTCTATTGTCAACCTAGATTTTTTTTTAAATTTCATGCAATAAGAAATTCCAAATTCTACAACACGGGAATAAAATGCGAAAAATAAAATGCTTTAAATTTTGGTGTCTAGGTGTCTTGTTTCAGCAAGACACCTAGAAAACAAAATGCATATTGTCATTTCTACTGCATATTTTGAGCAGTTTTGTAACATTTTGCATGCATATATTTTCATGTTTTTTAGTGCAAATTTCGAGAGTTTTAGTGCATATTTTTCATACATATTAATCCGAGGTCTACTGATAACATTAAAACGATGGATAAAAGAACATTTAAACAGTGCTTTCGGGCTCACTGATTATGATAACATTATCCGTGGTTATAATAACCAGATATCACTGGGTAAACTATTAGTTGAATTATTCTAATATCCGATATTTGTCACGAAATGCCCAGTCTCGATGAAAAAAAAAATTCTGTTATTTCAGGGCTTATACGTTTCATTACAATTGACCATATTATATATTATACAGTACGACAAAAAAAAATATAAATGAATTGTAAAACCGGAAGTGGTATCATTTCAAATTAGACACTCTACACGAAATATCGCGTTACGAGATTTGATATACAAAACTATATCCGTCCTTCCACGACGCGACGATGATATACACCATCCCATCACGTGACGACGTTGAGGCTTTTTCACCTACTTTGTTCTACCTGAGCAACAACCTTTGGGTACATCTCGAGGGCAAAGAAGTCGAGTCGAGTACAAAAAATAGTGTGTTGTTGTGTTGTGAACGAAAAGAAAAGTGCAACGGAAGTTGGCTTCACTTGGCCAGGTGCTAAACGAAGGAGAGGAAGCTCTTACGACTGGTTCTTCTCTCATTACCAAACTCTGTACACATTTATTATATGTTATACACAAAAAAGTTTACACCCTCTCGAAAGGTGGTTGAAACAAATACAGCTGTTCGACCGAAATATGCGATATCGAAGAGTAATTGTAATCCATCGATAACTGCTCGGAAGAAATATCGATTTCCATTCGTTGGTTAACCATTCTTCTTCATCATAACAACAACAACAACAAGATCCAACATCAATCATGTTTTGGTACGTACGGTAAAGTTTATTTCACAAAGGCATTTTCGATTTATGCGAGGGCTACGTTTCTGCGCAAATCTCGCATAAATCAAAAATAGCGCATAAAGAAATTTCACACGAAGTGATAAAACTTCAAAAAAACTTCAGCACAAGAAATCGCATTAACTGTGAAGTAATTCGCCTAAAACGAGTATGTAAGACAATTCTCTCGTCGCATAGTAAGCAATATCGCACATAGGAAACTCGTAAAAAAATAGCGATAATAACTATATGAAATATCGATAACTACTGTATATATAAAAAAAATGCGATATTGGATAAGCTTACTACGAGTACGGAATTACTTTTGGGACACCCTGTCCACCTATACATGATGTAATACACATACATAATTCTTCATACATAACTATGTAGCCTACAGTATGTGTATCGTCTACATGTACAGAATGTCTCAAAATTGAGTCCATACCCACAGTGAGCTTTATCCAATATGACATTTGCAAACGTATGGAGTGGCAAAAAAAATTGATATTCATACATCATAAAATAATACTAAACAAGTGATTAAAAAATGTGTGCAACAATGTGTGGTAGCTTGAAATGGCTTAAAATGTAGGTATATCGTCAACAAACATTTTCGAGCAAAGAACGGACCCTTCGTGTGACAAAATCTCAGAATTGACTAGACTAGATTTAATACATCAAAATGTTTCACAACCCCAGCTTTATGTTCAAAATTTTAGCTCTGTAGGTCATCGGGAACCTACCAAAAAAGAAATAATCTCAAAGATGTTGAACCATTTCAAAGAGAGATTAACAAATTAATAACAAAATCAACATTCACCATTATCCAATATCGTAATACCGATTATTACTGATAATGACGATACCCCCTAACATACTCTTATCCATCCCCAGAAACTAATAGATATCCTCGAACAAACAAAACATCAACAGCACACTTCGCAATGTCGACATGCATTCGTGCAAAGGTCATCATCATCATCGTCTTTCATTCCAGAAAAGACCAGGTGGTCTGTGGTCTTTATAAAAATTTTACTAAAAGGGAATTGGATGGACGGGGAGAGAAAAAAAGTGGCACGTGACTACGAATCCAATTGCCAGCTGTACGGTAGTGGCAGCAACAGCAGCAGCAGTATACCAATAGGTTTCCAATCACAATAGGTAAACGTATGCAAGTAGTTACAGTAAGTGGTGGCGGCGGCCAGCGCAGATGGCTGCATTGCTCAACACAGACGACACCACCACCACCACTTGGTTACACGCGCGCGTAACTAAAAGTGTAGTACTTCGATACTCTGTCCACACTATTTTGGAAATATAGTTTTATTTTGGAAAAATTATTGTTCTTGTACACACACACACACTGGTGTATGACATGGAGGCACTGCCAGAAGTGTCAAATGGTCCCAGCATCATTCTTATTCATCATTTACCAAGGTAAGTACTTTTATGTGTCATTGAGTTGCTGCGTTCCATTCGTGCGTTAGTTTATCAATTGACTTTGCCTACGTAACGAATGGCGAACCATACATTATGGTGTAGAATAACTTTATATGCTAACAATAATTTTTATGTCTTATTAAATATAAATAAAAAGAAATCATTTTTATTATAACCCTTTATATAAGATATTAGCTTCACTTGTCGGTGAGTGAGCTGGGAATTGAACGTACTGTATACTGTCATAAGTTGTCGAGTTCAATGTACCAAAAACCGCACACAACGAAAACCGCATAAATCAAAAACCGCGTGAATCTAATCAATGTGAAAAATCGCATATATAGTATAAATAATTAAATAAATAAATCGAAAAATACAAAAATCAAAAATGGAATTACTGCGCTTTTTATTGTGCAGTAATAATTCCAAAACTCGCATAAATCAAACATCGGACTACGCAACGATCGCATAAATTTAATTTCGCATTAATCGAAACGTGCAGAAATAAAAAATTTTTTTTTTAAAAGTATCTTTGTTGTTTGAATCGTGTTTTTTCGTCCTTCATTCATTCACCACTCGGGCGTATAACTTTTTCAGAGAGACAAAATGGCGAACCATAACGGGTTTTATACAAACATCAACCAATTACACATAATAAATAAACTATTATACATTTATTCAATTTGTACTAATTTAATTTATTAAATTAGTATTTAATTCCAATTTAATGTCGGATGCACACTGACCCCTTTAAAACACACACAAAAAAAATATACAGAGTGACTCAGTGTACGGACTCGCTAATTATATTTCTTATTTAGCGTGTTGCTGTCAATAATGTACAACAAATTGACACATCCTTTTGTATTACAACTTGCACATGTACGATATGAAATCACACATTTTGTTGTTTTTTTATTTAAAAAATTCATATAACTTACGATGTGACGCACCCTGTATAAATGCTAATTGATGTATTTTTAAATTATCTTTTTCAGTGAAGGAATTTTCACTTGTCCCGAAGACAGACTTCCTTTGGACTATGCCAAAGTAAGCAAACATTTTCGTACCTTTTATTTTCACTTGTGTGAGTTTGTGAGTGAGTGAGCTGGAAATTGAAAGTACATTGGCATCCACGGACGTTTATAATAATGTACTGTATACATTATTGAGAATTGAAAACCGCCTAAGTCCAAGAACAAACATACATCGAATAAAAAAAAATTGCAGAAACCGAAAATGGAAATTACTCGAAACTCGCATAAAAATCGAAAAATATTTCATTACTCAAAGATCACGTTAATCTAAATTCGTATAAATCAAAATTCGAATAAATTGAAATATTCGCATAAATCGAAACTTGCAGAAATTGAAAAAAAAATAAAAATATAATAGAATCACTCAAAGCAATTGAATATCGAATTACTCAAACATCGCATAAATCTAAATTCGCATAAAGCGAACCTACAATGTACTTGTTTTTATTCAGTTCCAAACTTAATATACAAAACATGAAACAAAGTTTACACGCAATATTCACACATGCAATATTCTACTTCCAAACACTTTCTATTTTATACGCAGCATCTTTTACAAGTATAGTACTGCCGCTGTGTTAGAGTGAAACCCACTTAAGGTGTTTCCCGTTTAAGAAGTACACATTCTTGGTAATCCAAAAGTGTACTTTGCATGTACAAAAACACACACTGTAATTATGTATATCCATTTTACGATAATTTAATATATTTAAATTTCTTGAGGCCCCTATAATTGCGGGTTCAGGAGAAAGGGGGGCTTCTGCTTCTGGTCCCCACCTTAAACTGTGTATATTTTCTGACGTTTCCTTCGGGGTGACAACAGCTGTGTCTCCATTTTCTGGGCTGTTGCGCTTTTGCTTTCGCACCAGATGTTTAATGACACCCCTCACAATGTTATCTCTATGCAAAAACTGCTCCATCCCATTTCACCAAGTTGGCATTTTTATGATATCCACCAGTCGAAAAACATTTTATTGACCTTGTTTATCCGCAAAAAGGTCATTAACCAAATTGACGCCATTTACCGCCATCTTTTTTTCTGTCTTTTAAAAAAGAACACAAAAACAACCAACCCTACTTGAAAGATCTTTTAACTTCACTGTCAGAACTGTTTTCAATTCAAGTCTTTGATAAGTCCGTTTTTAATAGCTACAAAACATTTTCGAGTATGACACGCCAACATATAACCCTTTCTTTGTCCATTTTACATTTCAAATACCCCCTCCCTCCCCAATCGTGTTAACTCACTCTAAACTACAGTTAATCTTTACAAAAAACTTCGACAAAATTGTAAACTCTGCAGAAAAGTCAGAATCAATTAGAACAAACAAACAAACAAACACTTTTGTTTGTACAAAACAAACGCACTGTTTAAATATGGCACCAGCGGTGAATTTTTATGCTCCAGTGAAAACCCGAATTCGCTAGTCAAAACTTGATTTGCCTCAACCACCAAGGTTAAGTTAGATAATGCGGCCGAAAGCCGCCAAAAGCTATAATTGGATGGCCCAAAATCGGTCTAGAAACGGTCAGTGAAATCTACTTTTGACTAGTCAATACCAGGTTTTGACTGAATTTGGTATATAATCGAAGCATGCCTAGAATATAATGCAATAACAATATATTATATAGCCATGCATATAATAGAACGCCTAGCCTTTTTGGCAAAGTATGAAATTGGCACTGGAATGCTACGCAAGGTTTAGCTTAGGTTTACATTTGGGCCTAAATTTTTAGACTTATTATTTTTTGTTTAGAAAAAAATGTTGTTAACTGACTTTAACTAATCTTAATTAACCTAAGTATTTTATATATATGTAAAAGATGTTATTTCATACTTTTGCCAAAAGAGGTTAGGCGTTGTATAGAATGCCTAGGTTATACAATGTAATAGATATAGAATGCCTGCAACTGAATATCTACACTACCTAGCTAGGCATTTGTGTGCAATGCCTGGCCTCTTTTGGCAATAACATCTTATATACAATGTTAGTTAACAACAGTTTCTCTATAGATACATTGCCGATAACCAAAATGACACTTCCATTCACCAAAAACAGTGAATGTTTCTTCCCCCCATAAGATCCGGTATTTCGAATATGACCAGAGTCTGCCAAGCCATACCCAAGTTGCAGATGGCAGACAGACAAATCGACAAGATGGTGACCCTGAAGGGCGTATTAATTGCACGCACGTGGCAATAGAGTTTGTACTTTACGAAGAAGAAAAAAAGTGTACCAGCTGCTGCTAGTCAAAAGAGGAATTGGTGGTCAGATGAGGGTTTTTTTAAAAAGACCTTTTAGCACCTCTTTCCTAAAATTCTATCCCTCCAAGAACGAGGTGAAAACACAACACGGTCAAAGTGACTGTAAACGACACTTGGGACACACTTTATAGTTCCCATGATCATTTGCCCATAGTAAAAAAAAAAGTAAAGAAAGAATGAAATACCCATATGGTTTTCATTTCTGAAGAAGACACGACCTTATGTATGTCTTTGTTAAAAAAACAACAACAAACGAAAACACTACAACAACATCAAAATAAACGACGACGACAAAAAGGGGACAGTTCCATATTATTAAACATACACAATTTCTTCTTCCCAAACTCTCAGTATTCCTGTTTTTGTTTTTCTTCCCACACTTTGAGCTTTATTTGTTAACAACCAGACAAAAAAACACAAACAAACAAAAATGCCTCACATTTCGTCGTTGTTTGTCATTTCTACATCCGTTTAAATAGTCGGTCCCATCTCGCAGCGCAATTAGCTTATTTATTCTGTTCACATTTTTGCTACCCAATGAAATTTGTTTTTGGTAAATCTAAATATCCAGAGTTTTCCTTTCCCGTGTTTATTTATACGGCACACAATTTAGAACAACAACAAACCAAAAACAATCAAACTAGTTCCGTTAATGTGAACGTGTAAAAACATGTAGGTTAAATAAAGGAATTTAACTTGTATGCGATTTCATTATATGTGTTACCGTTAATACATGTTTTAATCACCCTGTATAATAACATACAGTATATATGGTATACATTTTTAATCACCCTGCATATATAGTAAATAATTACCGGCAATGTATAGAATCCTGGCATTGTATACAACGCGTAAGCTATAGAATTTCTAGCCTCTTTTGGCAAAGTATGAAATAAATCTTGTACAGAACCGTTCAGGTTGGTTAAGATTAGTTAAGAAAATTTTCTATAAATAAATGTAAGCTTAAATTAGCACAACGTAACTATTCCAATGTTAATTTCATGCTTTGCCAAAAGTGGCTCGGCAATCTATACAGTGCCTGGGTTATATACATTTGCTGGTAACGTACACAACGAGAGAAAAAAAAATCTATATTTTCGTTATAAGAGAGAAAAATGTTCTATTATGCGATTTTGTTGAGAACAAAGTTTTGTCACGAGAATTTCGTTATACGCGATTTTCGATTTAGTCGAGAATTGCGCGGAACGTACCGTACCGTAACTCTCGCATAAATCTTACACTTAAATATACATAATGAATTGGCTTATAATGTTACCAGCAATGTATAGAATCAAAGGACTACAAAATGCCAAGCCTTGTTTAGGCAATGTATGAAAATTAGCATTGAAATAGTTACGTTATGCAAGAATCCAGGTTGGAATCTAAGCCTAAATTTGAACTTATTTTTTTTTTAGAGAAAATGTTGTAAATTAAAAATTGTATAAAAATAAGTTATTTCATACTATGGCAAAAGAGGCTAGACATTCTATACAATTCCAAGACATTTTATACATTGCCAGTAATAATATACCCGTACATAAGTAAAAGTGATCAATTCACGCTTTTATGACTAATCCCAAAAAAAGCGCAATTCGTAACCAACAAAAAATCACCAAACGCCATTCATCATTGACTTCCAATCTCCATACAACGCTTCACAATTGATCTCCGTTGCTAAGCAACGCAGCATCCTGTGTATTGATGGAAAGCACAATGGAAAGTCTCGCTCCATTACAATGACCTTTTTTTCTTTGCGCACAGCATTTTTAACTCACGTAGCCACCTTAAATAAACAAATAAGTCCCCCCCCCCC
>JAQIWH010007315.1:0-11613 GCA_034695005.1 Cryptops parisi
AATTAAACGACAATGGTTCTCCAACGTCCCAAATCGTCAACTACTATGATCTGGACTGGAGGATATTCATGCGTTAGGCTTCTAACTTCATGCAGCCAGGCCAAACTCAAAACCCACCCGAACAGAAAAAAATGATAGTGTCGTCTGAAGTGGGCTTAACAACATCTCAGTTGGATCTTTAAGATTGATAAAAATATTACTTAAAAAGATGAAATCGATGTTTTGTTTCACGTTTGGATACAATGGAGTGAGTTTATCGTTTACGATTTAAACGATTTCAAACACATTATTTCATGAACGCCTAAAATATCTTTACTTGCTTCTTAGTGATCTCGATATTAAGCGTATTATTAGGGTAGTGTAATGTTTACCCAAATGATGGCAAACATTGTAGCTGCAATCAATCCTGTTATAAAGATAAAGAAGAATTCAACCCTGTGCGCACAAGACAAGATGTGAAGTTTTTCACTAAAATAATAATTAGTGACTCTTTCTTCTATGGGTGTTGGTAAGCGTGTATAGTGTATGAGCGCATCAATTTGGACATTTACACGTTGATCTGGTAGAGACGTTCTTGATTTTGAACTTAGAAAAACTGAATCCTGATGAGCAAGCAATCTACCAACAAGAAAACCTACAAGCTCATAGAGCAGAAGTAGTGACCGAGTAATTCAAACAGTAGAACATCAACATCTACGATTGGTCATGATATAATCCAGACTTTAATTCAATTGGAAATATGTGGTATAAACAAAAAAGCACTTGAAAAAACCAAAACCATCAACGAAAGCAGTTTATTGTGACCATTAGAGAGTTACGAGGAAAACTCACCCCTACGATGCGTGAGGCGCTTGTTGTACCTCTTATGTTCTGATTACCCCGATGAGTGAAGGCAGTAATTATGATCACAGGCTGTCTAACAATGTACTAAAGCCATGTACATCAATTATGTACATACATCATTAGTGATAAATGAATTGAGTTTCACATTCTAAACTTTTGAAATGAGTTTTTGATCTTTCTAAACTTTTGAAATGAGAGGGGGTTCATACAAATCCATTTTCTTATGGAAGTAATTTCATGCCGATTAATACATATACATCAACTGAGAGCTTATTCATTACTTTATCCAACCATGTTCAAAAAACGTCTGAACACCTATTATTAGTATCGATATTTTAGCAGTAAACACCCAATAACATGTAATTTCACAAAGTTTCTAAACTTTTGAAAAGTAGTTGTATATAAATAATCAATTTTTACATACCTTCTGTTCATGTCTGAAATTTTCAGAACTTCTGAAATTCGAATTTCATTTACTTATAGTTGCACAATACTAGTAACTAAGAGAGCAATCCGTGTAATTAAACTGTCTACGAACACAGAATGACTAATACACAACCTCCAACTCAAAATTATCAATTTGAACTTGTCAACATTGAAATTTTGCAGCAGTGTATGATAGCACGGAGGATAAGATCGTCTTTTCAACTAACATATTAAATTCTGCATTCCATCAATATTGAGTAGAAAAATAAAGTCATCCAGATATATTCTAAAGTTATATTTGTAAGAAAAGAAAAATATATTTTGTTCCTATTGCTGTCATTAGAAGTACGTACTGTACACACATACCACATAATACTAATGAATGATGACCAAAAATATTTTGTTCTAATGTAAAGATTTGACATCCAAGGATTGTCCATCATCAATACTTCGTTATTCTCACATATTATACTGTGCATATTAATGATGTATATATAGGCCCATATATAGGCCTAGGATGTATGTATATACACTGCTCACAAAAATTAGGGAATATTTTAAAATCTTCACACCATTTTGAAATATCCTCTAAGTGTATATAGTCGGTGCACTCGTTAAACACCAAGTACTCACCTATACGCACTGTTTATATTTAACCCTCGAGTGGCAGATTTATTACCACCAGTAATATTTACAGTATTTCCTGTTTGCTGACACAACAACAAAAGTGCACATTGCCGTTTTAAGTATTCCTAGACAATGCTTTCAGGAAAATTGTGCTAGGTTGACAATTTTTATTAGTGCCTTTAAATCTTTCTGGTTTATAAAAACGGTCGTTAATTTTGCATCAACCCAATAGTTATGTTTGTGATTTCATTGCGACCAGCAATGTTCGAAGAATTGAAAGAAGTGTAAAGGGTTTTCTTCGGGATCAAAATTGCACGGCTTTGCTGGTCATGTAAGTGTCTGTCTAAGTGACTGTGTCTGAAACATTTTTTTAGACAAATTATATTACACATTTATACTGTGCTACTTAAAACTTTAGATCCCTGTGTTGGAGAATAAATTATTACAAAAGGGTGGTGGACGGTCTGGTAGTTTTGAAAATTTATAGTCGTTAATTTATGTTGCTGCTTCTGCCCTTTGTACGTGTTCTTGTCTGTGTTTTTGTGTTTTGTTACTTGAAAAAGCCTTTCGAAAAGAAGGCAAAACGTCGGGAGATTGTTGGATTTGTGCACGTCGTCGTCGGTTTTTTTTTGTTTTGTTTTTAATTTAGCTTTCTTTTGTTTAAAATTGTTTATCAGGGAAGAGACCAGTAAATTTACAGATACATTTACAGTATTTGCAAAACTTTTAATTGAACTTTTATTTTCAACTTACGTATTTTTAAGTTTTTTTTATTTGTTCGTTAGAAAAATTAATTATAACATTGTAGTTGTGGGTGCCTTTGTCTTCTGGCAACCAACATTTTTATACCCAGTCCGCCACTGAATTTCGGTTATAGTGTTTGAAAATAGACTTTACTCACTCAGTAATCAAGTCGCATTGTCATGTGCTTGAACATTATCAATGGGTTCATCAAACTATACCGACGATTATTCTAGAATTGTACTGGAATCATCAAGTTGAGAATGGATTGTAAGCATTTATATGTGCATTACCAATATCATTTTCTCAGCAATGTAATAAAGATACAGGTACTTCCACATAACGTCTAGGAATGTTCACTTCGATAGTGTCTGTCACACGACTGTCTCCTTTTTGTCTTTAACAAAATTGAATATCACACTGTTCTGTAAACTTCGTGAAGTTATGGAATTTTCAGGGTGGCCGTTTGCGCTTTGTCTTCTAAGAGTTCAGCTTGAACATCACTTTGTAGTTGAGTTTTGATTTCGTCGGCTTTCATCTGTCTTCGTTTTGTACAATACGCAAGAACACAACCCAGAGCCGCTATGGCATCCATCATAGCAATAAATGCTAGACCAATAGTATAGGTACCGGTATTATCTGTTAAATACCCTGAAACAAATACCAAACTATTTAGAAACTCAAAAGTGATACTACAATGTATTTATTAGAAATATCCACTAAAAAGTGTGAAATCCGTTAAATCGTAAAAAAAAGCCCAACCTAATTGATATATTATTCTAATATAAATAGGATATGTCATATACAGATACATTAAGGATTTATCAGAGTACGTATTAGATACGGTACAATATTTCACGCATAATAACTAAACGTTTTTATGCATTAAACTGATTTCACACTTTTTTATAAACAGATATTATATAGAAAAGTAAACCAAAGAAAAAAAACAAAATAAAAAAAAATAAGTATCATATAAGAAAAATGAGATACCTGTTAACGGTGGTCCCGAAAGTGCTCCCAAACCAGCAAATATTTGGACGTAACCTAGAACCATTACAAATCTTTCTCTTCCAAACGTAGACAATACTACGATACTGGTAAGAGCTATTTGAGCTCCAACAGCAGCCCCCAAAAAGAACCCAAGAATCATGAAAACGATTGGTCCATGAGTCGCTAACGTGAGAAACAAGATTATCATAGCAGTGAAGAGATGAACACTTCCAAAGAAGACAACAGGATTAACTTTGGGATGAGAGGTGACCAGTCCTGAAAGAATTCTACCCACAATGTCACCTGCACCGAATATGGTGATGCACCATTCATACACATCGTCCAAGCCGTACAGAATGACAATGTCTTTGTAAAGGACCATAATAGTGATGCCAGCCATTGCGAAACAGAAGAAAGTGAGATCGATGCACCAAACAATGGGAGATGTGATCAGTTTAGTTATTTCTGTACGAGAGAAAGTCTTGGGCTTGGGTTTTGGTGGATTCTTGTCATTGTGGAATGTCCTCAAAGGAAACAAAGCACACCCAAAAGCACAAAAATGTAAACCGAGTCCAGCGAGGGTGAACATGGAACCTCTCCATCCATAAGTGTCTATTAAGTAGGGGATGAGTCTGGCAAAGATAAACATCCCAATGCCTGTTCCAGACATACTCAGACCAGTTGTAAAGTTGACGTAACGCCGAAAATATTGACTCAGCCCTACCAAACTAGCGTTAGAAACTAAACATTGGCCAACACCTACAATAAAAATAAAACGATTATGATTTATTTTTAATAAAATTATTATACATTAGATAAAATGCCAGATTATTACCGAGAAATATGCAGTGGGTAAATATAAGATATAACACCCCAGTTGCAAAAAAATTGAGGAGATAGTTCAACGTAACGAGAATACCACCCACAATTGTGGTAAATCGGACTCCGAACCTTTCGATCATTATCGATGATAATGGAGCTAAAATCATAGAAACACTTGTAATCGCACTCGTTTTGTTTTGTTTTGCTTAAATATCGGATTTGTAAAAACATTAATACAACAAGAAATATCGACAAACTTTACCTGCTAAATGAAAAGTGAAAAACATTGCTGAACCAATGGCTGCCGTGTAACTTCGACTTTCACCAAACTCTTCGTGATATATCACAAAATAAATGTTTATGGCCCAGAACATACCACCCATGATAATCCTCGATAAATACGAAGTAATTAACACTATCCATGCCCAACCACGATCAACGTCTCTGTGTGTTAACGATTGCTGTCTTGCTTCAGAAGCATTGTTGTTAGATTGTAGTTGAATGTGAATTTTTCTTTCATCGCCAAGATGCGATTTCTGATTTAGTGGCGCTTATCAAACAAAAAATAAATAAAGGTTATATTAAACTATAAGTTATATATTTACTATATTAAACTATAGCCAAGTTGCTCTCTGTCTGTCCTTGAAAAATGTTTCCATGACAACAAGTAAACACTTAGCACACAAGGAAAATCGTGTAAGCAATGAGAACAACATCTCCGCGATTTATAAAACAGTTTACATTTTCGTAAATAAATAAAATTATAAATTATGCGAAAGTCAACACATGCCATTAAATAAACATACAGTACTTTAAAGGTATGTTTTAGTATAGGCCTCATAGAATCTGTGTATAAAAAATAGATGAAGGGCTCCGAGCAATATGATGATAAACCACCCTCCAATCCAAAAAATGACATTAAACTGTCCCTCAGTACTGTTTCCAGCTTGTTACTTTACCACTTCCTGCATTTTCCAGAAAATGGCAGCATAGTATAAAACAGCATCTTGTTGCTCAATATAGTATTCTATGGAATTTCTCACCAGAAAAAACGGCTCCCATGAACGACTTCAAGAGTATGGCTTATCATGATATTGCCCAAAACCCATAATATGTAAGTTCTATTTTGTGAGGAAAAAATATATCGTAATGCAGACCGAACCAGTGTATAGACTTGGGACATTCCAAAGCTCACACCTGGTGATGGTAATGACAGTTAGGTTCGATAACCAAACGAACTCGCATATTAGCGAATTTTGTTTTTCAGTTCCGTCATGCATATATTATTTTTTCCACAAAATGTGAAGTTCAAATATATAGTTTTCACGCAAAACTTCTATGGGTCATAGGCCTCTATACTTAAAAATTTTCCTACTTTGTTACATATATTACATATACAGGATGGGTACCGTACTGTGCTTTATTTCATAAACATACAATTTTTTTATCAAGTTGCAAAAACAACATTAAGCTGTTAATAATTATTATGTGATTATAGGCTTGCTTCTCAGTGGGCGGCACGTGATTTTTTATATTAATGTGTTGATTTAAAAAGAGGAACCTTGAGACTGACGCACGTGTGAAGTTATCACAAAGGCCGCACAACATTTATTGAGTAGAAACCGCATTAAGCGAACATTAACACGTTTAGCAAGCTGTTTTGACAATAAATAAACAAACAAACAAAAATAAATAAATAAATAAATAAATAAACACACAAAATTAAAACATTGTTTTTTAAATGTTTAATCATATCAAAATTAGTGTACTCTTACGCACTTCCTGTTTTCAACGCTAAGCTGCAATTCAGCTCTGATTAGCAATTATCAGCGATTTAATTATAAATATAAAAATTGATGAACGATCGGATGCTTGAACGTTCAACTTTCATTTCAATTCAACTGATTTGTAAAACTCGTAAAAAATTAATAGACAGAAACTATTTTCAAAAAATTAATTGTAGTATATATGTTACCTGCATATATATAGAATCTAGGCATTCTATAGAATGTCAAATCCTCTTTTGGCAAAGTATGAAATAACAACTTGAATATAAAAAAAAAGTATTTACACTGAATTCGGCATGTTTTTCATCCAATAGCTTGTGAAATGTGCGTTTTGCAATAAAAACAGTTCGTTTTCATGAATCTTTTAAAAAAGTTATTTATACTTGTAGCTTGTTTTTAAAAGATTCATTGAAAATAGACAGATCTCAGTGCTAAACGCACATTTTGAGACATGCCGAATTCAGTGTAAAATGTTCAGGTTAATTTAGACTTGAATTAACATTTCAGTGTAAAGTTAGTCCAATGTTTAAACCACTTTACGTTAGTTTACAATATTTTCCCTAAAAAAAATAATTTAAAATTAAAGTCCAAATTTCAGTCTAAATTTTAACCTAACATAAATTATTACTTAACGTAACTATTCCAATGTTAAATTCATACATTGTTTAAACTAGGTTTGGCATTCTATAGAATGACAAGCCGAGTTTAGAAAATATATGAAGTTGGCATTGGAATAATTACGTTAAGCAGGAATTTAGATCATTACATTAAAAAAGCAATTTATAGAGTGCCTAGGCACTGTATAAAATGGCTGGATTTCATACATTGCACACACGTGGTGAACTCATTACTGCTAATCTTTAATCTTTCAATGATGATAAGTGATAGTTTTGTTTACAACTTAGCTCGTGAAAAATACAATAACTTTTTTAAAAAAAAAGATGGAAACAAAAACAAACTTTTCATAGAATTCAATATCTACCTGTCTCGTCGATTATGGTCATTTTTCATGCAATAATTCTCATTTCTGAAATAAAATATACAAATCAACTTAATTATTATAACCTCCATCAAATAATCAAGTAAAAAAATAATCAAGTAATATGGATGCATTTTCACTATTTGTAAAAATATTATTTGGATATGCCCACTTTCTATGAAAAAAGTAAAATCTATATAAGTTTTTGAGATTTAAGTTTCTGTACAAGTAGTATTTCTCTATTATGTTGCAATCTGAACTCAAAGATCCCATTCCTTAGTGAACTTAAAATCATCTATGAATTTTAGCATGCTGAAGTTCAATATCAATTGAATGTAAATTGGACTTTATACATAATACAATTTAAATAATTTATGTAGTCATACAGTATGTATTATTTTATAGCTTTACAAATCAAGTTAAACAATTGTTCTGCCAATTGTCTGTATTTTGAAGTTATATAACAACTTTTATATAAAATTATATAAAACAAATGAATCAATAACAATTAGTCGCATTTACTTACATAATTAAATGGGTGATCTCACATAACTTATTTGTACTCTAAATATACTATACAATATATCAATAGCATAGCTATTGTTTATATTATAGACTAGCTCAGTGAAATATTATTTTACGAATACTTTTTAACACAAAATATCAAAAGCAAATATTCACCCGTTCAAGTGTAAAGTTAACTTAATTAGCAACCACTATAATATACTATACAAACATTAACTCGAACATGTGATAAAAGATTCTTATCATTTGACGGGTGTCAACACACTATGACTAAAACGTACCTTTAAATGACTTCTCCCTATTGAAAAGAACAATAGCATTTCGATGTTAACAACTCGAGGTGATCATGCAAACAAATAAAACCCAAAGCAAAACAACACAATAAACGCAGGGTCTCAAACTCGTTCAACTAACACATCTGAAATGAAGAACAAAAACAAGTTTGAAGCAGACCGCAGAAAGATGTGACGTCAACAGATTAATATATGTAAGTCGTATAAACCAGTGAACGATCACTTTTCTTTCGGTTTTTTGATCAAAGTTCAGATTGATACTATGATATTGTTTTAAGGAACATTAAGCGATAAAATATAAAAAAATCACAAAAAAATATCACCCTTTAGAAAAGTTCAGTATTGCTTTCTGACTTATGGAAAATATAAAAAATGAAAAAAAAACTGTGTCCTACTTTCAACTTTTTATTTTAAAATTTAATCAAAGGTGTCAATGACATTATCAAATACTTAGAAATTGGTTCTGTTTGATTATATTACGTTTCGATTTCACAGTTCCTAGGAATTAAATCAGACATTCAGTACAAAGTAACCTTGACCGGAAATGAAACACACAAAAAATTATATGTCGTGAACATTTGCTCGTTTGACCTAACGAATATGAAAACCAGTTTGTTTTATGATTTTTATTTACAAGTAGTGTACTGTATAATTAATATTTACAATAAAAATAAACAACTGAATTCATGTGTAGTGTTCATGTTTGTACATAAGTGAAAATGATAAAAGAATACATTGCCAAAAGAAATAACACGTGTTATGATATGATTAGATAACATGTATTACTTAATCATTATAATGAGGATAGTCACTCTCATAGTTATATCCATACTCATCATTACCATCATCATAATCATCATTTTCAGTTTCTTGTGTTGAATATTTAATGTCATTCGTCGATGTAGAAAATGTCACATTAGACGAATTAATCGTAAAATTATTAGTAGACACATCGGTGGAATTAGTAGTAAGAAAAGTAGAATTGTAAAATTCAACACAAGTGTTGTATAAATAATACCATGGTGTGCTACTATTGTAAGATAAGGAAGTCAAATTGAAGTAGGAACATGACGTAGTGTTGAAGATGTCAGTAGTGCTCATTGTCAAATTCTCGGTTGTACTAGTTGTACTTTCAGTTTTCAAAAATAGGTATTGGTGGTTTTCAGTATTCAAATCATCTACAAAAAAATATTTTTATAAAAATTAAGTATTAAAAAAAATAATAACGGTTCAAAAATAACAAACTTACAATAACAAGTATACATTAAAAATACTTTTTAAGCAAACTCTTTATGTAGCCTACTGCCATACGTATATACTGTATGTACGTATATACTGTTTTGCATACTGTAGGTACATACAGAATGCAAAAAAAAATTATTTCTGCACGTTTCGCTTTTTGTTAGTTTTGATTCATGCGAATTTCGATTTATGCGAAATTAAATCTATACGTTCATTGAGTAATTCGATATTTGATTTATGCGAATTTATTTATTTATTTATTTATTAAGTGCATCCAAAGGGATAAAATACGACGACACAAAAAAATTAATAAACTCAAAATAATAACACACAAAGGTAATATAACTACTAGGAGTAAAAAGCTTAAAAAGCGAAAAAAAATGATAGATAGTAAAAACAAAGTTAGTGTTATTGTGTATCATACGGTGTTTGGAAAGTAATTGTGCAAAGTGCCTACAATTTATTATACATTTATGTCTGGTACCTCTTCTGAGTGTTTTTGAGCAATTCCATTTATGATTCATGCAATTCGTCGATTTATTTAATTTATATATGCGGTTTTTGTTATTTTACATTGGACAATGCGGTTTTTGAGTTATGCTTATGCGGTTCTCGTTTTATGTGGTTTTTGGTATATTGGACTAAACAGTATACAGTATTCTTATAAACACTACTGTAGATGGCAGTATACGTTCAATTCCCAGCTCATCCACAAACTCACAAGTGAAGCTAATATAAAGAGTATAAAAATGTTATTTTTGATGATTTGGAGGCAATGCAACATTGAGTAGTAGTTGGTGTTATAGCTGGTGAAATTAAAATGTTAACAGTATATTATTACTTTTAAATGTGTAATCATACATTATACAGTGCATGCTAAACAAGCATTTGCTCCTTTTTAACTACAGTAGTAGTTTGTCATTCATACAGGTTACTATTATGCATATTATAACCATTATATGCATCTGTTATATACTAGTCATTTAGCCCGTGTTTCGCATACGTATTTATATCTAACATAATATTTCGCTAGGTTGATATGATAGTTGTCGATATGTGGTTCTTGCATTTTGAGTACCACCGAACTATGCTTTTGGAATACCGTCGAATACCGTCGATAATTGCTTTTTAAAACTAAAAATGAATTAATGGCAAAATGGTTATTGATTAGCAGGCTCCACTATTAGCATACATTACAGTATACCGTATATATTCATGACATAATACACTAAAGTATAATACGTCATGGTATAACATAGGAAAATCATTACCCTCAATATAAGTGCAAAATACATACATGTAATTCCAAATAACGTAGGTACTGACGCTGATGATTTGCGTAGAAAATCTTTTAATGTTCTTCTGTTCACTTCCGTCGTCAAGTTGTATATACCACTATATACCGTGTCTAAAGACCAATTTCCAATTGTGTTATAGTTGTCATATTAAACGACGCTGTCATATTAAACGGCGTTGTTGTGTTAGACGATGTTGTCATATTAAACGGTGATGTAGTTTTATTAGTTAAAAGTTTTGTAGGAATCGTCACAGGTTTTGTAGTATTAGATGATTGTAATTTATGTAGATGACCGTTCTGTAACGTTTTTTCGGTGTAAACCACACAACCAGAAAGATGATCGTCAAACCGATCATTTCAATGGTAAACAGCAACATTAAACCCCATCTGTTAAAATGAATTACAAATAACTTAAATTTTATATATTTACAAAAAAATACATATTATAGGGCTTTGGACAATTACAATGATGAGCAACATTTATAAAATTGTTCAGGATAGCAGTTTTTCTGGTGAGAAAGTTCATCGAATACCATACTGACTAACAAGATGATTTTCTAGATTATGCTGCCATTTTCTGGAAAATCCAAGAAGTGGTAAAGTACTGAGGGACATTTTGATGTAAAAATGTCATTTGTGAAAAAAGTGACTTATCATTATATTGCCCGTAGCCCTTTATATTAAGTTTCACAAAAATTTTATAAAAAGAAAAACTGTTATTACCGAAGTGACTTTAATCTTGATTCTAAAAAATCGTCTCGCGGTTTCTTAGTTTTCTGAAATTTTACAACTTTTGCCGAAGGATTCTTAGGCATCTCGTGTGTTTCAATATCCGCCATCTTGAAAAACTGAATTCAATTTATTTATTTTTTTAAATTCAATTTTAAACACTTTCTCAACAATGGTTTTATTTTAATTATTATAACAAAAATCCTTACTTATTATTTTATGAGCAGTGTCAATAAAATTGGACATGATTTGATAAAATGTTTTGAAAATACATTATTTGAACTGAATTCGCTTTGTTTTGCATAAGAT